>APFE030950497.1:157687-174562 GCA_000404065.3 Pinus taeda | reverse complement strand
GGGGGGGGTGAATCAGTATTTCTTTTCAATTATTATTTTTACCAGTTAAATTATTTATATTTAGAACACAAAATGAACAATAGGAATAAATAATTTTATTAATATAATCTTTACAATAATTCAAGTACAATTTATATAAGGCTCCAATCTATTGCCAAGCACCAACTTGGTCATTTGTGAGGCTCTAACCTCTAGGGCTCCAACCCTATCTTCTCAAGGCATCAACCTTGTGTTTAGGAGCACCAACTCTAAGGACACCAATCCTTCCAATTCTGAGGCACCAACCCCAAGGGCTCCGACCCTATAGTTTTGCTTTGTCAAGAAATGTTTTGATTGCATTACACTGCTCTCAAAATATTCTTCACTATGTTCTGTCAATCTACAGCTTCACTGCTACATCAATGACAACCTATCTTCATATGAAGGAGTCTTCACAATTCTTCATATTATGCACACAAAGTCTGCAAAGTTACCTTATGATGATTTCAAATAGCCATCATGATCTCCAATAATGTCTCCAAGATCTATTGATGTTTTTCAACAAAATATCTTTGATAAGTTGTGCTAAGCCTCAATGTCTGTACAATAAAAACAATTCTCTATTTTTTTTTTCTTCAACCCTCTGTTCTTATTGTTGTGGTAACTATTTCAGGAGTGACTGCTTCTTATTGTCACGATATCTTACTTCCAAGAAACAAACTCACAATCACTTCAATGTTGGTGGTGTCTACTGCTCCCTTCAAATGATGATAGATTAAACTTTATTTCCTTTCACATAACTGTTCTTCAAAATTGTGTTATGTACTTCTTCCATCAATCAATTTATCACAGGTCTGAGCCTTTTTTTTCTAAGATTAACCCAATCAACAAAATGTTTTTACCTTCGTCTTCCGCTGGCCCTTCGACTTCCTCTTTGCTCACTTGACCTTCGGCTTTATTTCTACCATTCACTCAACCTTTGGCTTCCTTTCTTATGTTAATTCATGTGCACGAGTTGTGAACTGTCCTTCTTCTCCACATGGAGATCCCACATGCCACATCATCACCTTTAATCCTGCAATCGCAATGTCATTAGAATCAGAGTCATTCCTTTAATCTCGTAATCGCAACTTCATAAAAAATCAGAGGTTTTACAAGTGTGCACATGCTCTGTCTTCCGATGGAGCGAATGCGGTATTCAATGAACTATTTTTAATGAACCTGTCGGTTCCACAACTCTATCCCAATCAGAGGTTTTAACATCCCTTTGAAACTTTTGATACTACAGATGCGATATTACATTAAACAGTTGTTAATAAATCCATCGGGTTCACAGCCTTATCGCAATCGACTGTTGCGGGACTTAGACTGGCAAGTGGATTAAAAACGACCTTAACCCCCGCAATTGATCGTGATCTAAGGGTTGACTATGAGATCGACTGTTATGATTGAGTGCAGGACTTCAGCCACGATCAAGGAAGTCTGTACTTTCCTACCCCCGCTCTTCCAATAATTGTTGCTCCTGTGACTTCTCTTCACTCTTCCGCTCTTCCAATAGTTTTCTTCTTTACTCCTCTGTTATCGTTGTTGCTCTTTGTTCTTTTGATAACACTTACCCTTGGGAATATGTGATAACCTGCTTCTCTTGCATCTTTGATGGCTTTCGATAAATTCTTCATCTTACTCTTTGGCTTCTTACCCTTGTTGCTTCACGAATCTACTGCTTCTATTTTGTATGTATATATGTATTCAATCCACTTGGGTCCTCCATCTCATCGTATCATCATATATCAAACTTTCATCACTATGAGCATTATGATCAATCGGCATCAATGGGAAATCATGTATCATAGAATTTTTCATCACAAACACTGCTATATTAACATCAATGACAACCTAGATTAACAAGTTTTTGGTTGGAGCCAGTCTTGCGTTTCTTGAATCTTTTTCGGATCAACCCTCACTCCTTCACAGCCCACAATGTGTCCCAAATACTCTACTTCTTCTATGCCAAAGGAACACTTGGATAATTTGACAAATAGTTTATGATATTGGATCAGTTGCAATACTTGGTCAAACATGTGGAAGGTGAGTGACCCATGTTATGTTGTATATGATAATGTCATTAAAAAAGATCTGGATGAATTTTCTAAGATACGGTTTCAGAAGGTTGTTCAAGAGGCTATGAAAAGTGGATGGGGCATTACAGAGACCAAATGGTATGACCGGGAATTCATAATGGCCTTCATGAGTTCAAAAGGTTGTCTTGGGAATGTCAACTTCCTTCATATGTATTTGGTGATAGCTTGAGTGGAGGTCTAGCTTGGTAAAAAAATTGGCACCATGCAATTCATCAAGAAGATCATCAACTAATGGGATAAGAAATTTGTCCTTGATGGTGAGCTTGTTAATGGCCCTAAAGTCTGGACACATGTGTCATTCGTCGTCTTTATTCAAAACCATGACCACCATAGATGAATAAGGGCTGGTGTTGGGATGAATAACACTGGCTTCGAGGAGTTCCTTGATCCAGGTCCAGGTGTGACAAAGGACCCTTCCAAGACCTTTTAATTTCGTGATGTGTTAAATTGCATTTTTAAAAGAACATAAGTGAATACATCTGCATGTTGTAAAGAAGAGGAACATGTCAATCATCAATACATGAAACATAAGTTGTTGATAATGGAGTTCGTCTAGGAGGGACTATGTCTCCAGGCCCTGGTGTCAAGATGGTGTAGGCCGCTGCATTCAGTGTTGTCAATAGTGATGATGTACATAAGAGGTGATGTCGCTATCATAAAAGGAAAATGCCTTCACACAAAAGTGGCTCCAAAAGATGTTCTGCTACAGGAACTCTCAGTCAAAAGGACTCCTATCAGTATGACATACACACTCATGCATGATGATAATGAGCATCTCACTGACATGGCATGAAAGGGATCTCAATGCAAACATACATGGCGACACATGAGTATCCCATCAACATAACGACAAAGGGATCTCAAACGAAACATGACGAATCATGACAACAAGTACATCCCAAAAATGATTCTGCATCACATCAAGCAAGAATCATGAGATAAGTAAGAAACAGGATCCCACATCAAACATCAAACAAGGATTTGTGCAACACAATGCATAGCAAATGAAGTACATGATTAACACACTGCATATACCTCACATCCAGGAGCCATCTAAAGAAAAGGATGTCAAGATGGTGAAGTTGATTGTACCATCAATCTCGCGGCATTGAATCTCATGGAATGACTGCTCGCATGCTAAATGCTGACACTTGCACTCCACTTAGAAAATTGCCTGAAAAATGAAATGAACAAATGGAAAATTTGAGCACACCATTGGATTCGTGGTGTTGAATAGTGCAAAATCGACTGTGCAATTTCTGAATTCTGAGAAAGTGGAAATCTGAGGCTCAAGGAATATTTTAGATTCCCCCCAGATTCCTCAAAGGTTCCTTCCTCTGGGTCCTCTGCAAATATGCTACTCATATCAGGAAACTGACTACGCCATCGGGTTCTTATTTCTGAGAGGTGTAAGATCGACATAAAGTTTGTCCAATTTGGACACTACAAAATTTTCACCCTCTTGGAAATTTTGCTCAGTCATGGTTCCAACTGCAATAAATTAATTGAAAAAACTTGTCTCGATTTCCATGCTCGCTCCTGGTTCCTCCATACCTGGGCGCACTACCAAAAATGAGTTTATTTATAAGTTTTCGGGCGGAATTTACAAAAAACTTCCTTGGTGGAGTGGTTAGCGATCCGTTTGTTGTGGAGGGGGTCGGGCAGTCAAACCCCACCCCCTCCTTTTTTTACATAACATTTTTTTTAATTTTGGATGGGAGGTCAGGCTGGGCCTGCCCACCTCACCTGTCCCTTATCCTATGGTGGCCCATACGCAATTAACGACGGTGGTTTGGTTGGGTCCGTGCCCCAAGGGTCGGCCCACATTTCCGCATGTGCAACGGTTCCGACTTGCCCAAAATTGTAGGGTCTGCCAAGTATGGGGGGAGGGGTCGGGGTAGTGGCCCTCCCCTCCAATATAACCATATGTGATAAGGATTGGGGCAGTGGGGTTGGTGGCCCGCCACCCCTTTCTTTTAATAATTTTTTTTTTTAAAGAACATGTCGTTTTTTAAAATCCGGATTTTTGACCAAAGGAGACATTTTAATGAGGAAATAATTTCGCCCGAAATCCAGCTGGAGTTGGCCGGATTCCTTTCACCTTAAAAATTCCAAATTGTGTCTCCATTAATCCTGCCTACTCAGCAAAAGTCAACCCAACTTTGACTGCCTCTATCTTCCTCATCCAGACTCGGATTGATGAACCGTTCACACCACCATGATCACGACGACGAGATATTTAACATGAACCTAGTTCAAGCATAATCCAAACACTTCGATATTCAAGCTTCCCTAAGCCCTCTTTGTCCTATGTGTGTCTCTAGAGCCACTTGGATCAATCCTCCCCATTGAGGATATTTTGGTCCTCCAAAAGCATAAAAAAATAATCTGCAACTTCTTTTTACCTTGTCTACCTCACAAGCACCTGAAAGGCCTTGCTTCCATCTCCTTCACCTTTGTTTTCGAAGCTTTAAGCGGTGAGCCAACACCTGCAACAACCTATAGTAAATAGTTTTGAAAATTACATGCTTGACTTTCATGACCAACTAATGACCCAAGCATCCCACACTTGCCACGAGTTTATAACACATACTCGATGGTCAAGTTTTACATCAAGATGGACATAGTACCCCAGCTATGAAAACAAGGCCAACATATCATTGTTGCTTCAACAAGTGATGGAAACACATCATCACTACAACACATGATTTACAACAATAAGGCCGAACACTATTTTGTTTTGACAAGTGATGGAAATACGACATCACTTTCACAGTTTATCATGCAACTCAAAATAAGACCAAACATCATTGTTTCTAAACAAGTGATGGAAAACACATCATCACTTTTACATTTTAAAATACAACAAATGATTTACAAAAGCATGGCCATGATAAGCTAACATATCAAGAAACCATTTTTCACTCATCAATGTGAATGGGTCGCCTCCCTGTGGTGGTTTTGCTTGTCGAACAATTGTTTCACCTAGTTCATGCACCGACACTTTGTATTTAAGGCGCTGCTCTGGATGGAGCCTCCAACATGTGGCTCTTTGATGGCCACTTCTGTCGCAATGGCTACAATACATCTTCTTCCTCCAAATCAGCTTAACATGTTTCTTTACCTGCTGTTGAGAGGGTCTTTCACACCTCATCCTTTTATGTGTTGCCATTCTTTTCCAACACTTAGAAAATGTATGGTTATGTAATCCACAAAAGGTACATGTTTTTCGATTCCATGGTTAACGTTTATCTCTAACAACATGATTATAATTGAAATGAACATTCAAATGTCGAGATTGGTTATACCTTTCCTTTCTGTCTCTAATGTAAGTATGGTGATGAGAGCTTGCCTCAGCTCTTTCCCTACCATGGGAACTGCTATGGGATGATGGGGATGTGTTCCCATCATTCTCTTTCCTCGATAATTTTGACGATGTCTCGGAAGCATATGACACCTTCGAGCATTCTCCTTTGGTGTATCTCAAGCCTGCAAATTGAGGTCTTTGCACAACCTCAAATGGTTGAGTTATTCCTTCGTTATTAAAACCAAGTTATTTTTCCTCCTTGTTCCTTGTCCTGGTAAGGAGCCTCATGTTTGTCCCAATAATTGGGATCTCCACATATCCAACAGAAATCATACTATGTGAAGGCGAAACCGAAAGGAAATCAACATCTTTTACCTCCTCTGTCGATTTGGAAAGAACTGATGAGGGCTTCTCATCATCTGTTGTTGGTGGTTCACTAGTTCTCTTAGCGCATTACCCAAGATCCTTTCTGACATACCCCAGTCCTGCCTGATGGGATAATTCCTCCACTTTGATGGAGTTGACAATGCTTTTGCCATTAATGCCCAAGCCTCTTCCTTCGTACCCCATTCTCTTCAACAGTTTGGAGCCAATTCCTATGGTATGATTTTCAAAAACAGCGAAATCATCGTCAGGACACATACATGAATTCGAAGAACTACTTTTTACCTCACATGGGTCACGCTGCAGCTTTTCCAAGGCCTCGTCCTTTGCTTACAGCTGTCGTAGCAAACTATGTTTCTCCTCTTTCTCGTCACGTAGACGCATCTTTAATTCAACGTTCTTTGTTTGAAGACTTTGGTTGTTGTGCTTTATTTCTTCCAAGGCCTCTTCTGTGGCTTGCAACTGAAGCTGCAATCGCTCATTTTTGTCTGTCTCTTTCTGTAGAGTTTCATACATTATTTCCACTCTTTTGGAAATTTTGAGAAGGGTCTCGTACATCACTTTTTCATCCTCTATCACTGCACATTCCATTGTTGATGCTTGCAATTCACATTCATGAAAAGACCACTATAATACCACTTGATCCAGGTCTGGGTGTGACAAAGGACCCTTCCAAGACCTTTTACTTTCGTGATGTGTTAAATTGCATTTTTAAAAGAACATAAGTGAATACATCTCCATGTTGTAAAGAAGAGGAACATGTCAATCATCGACAAATGAAAACATAAGCCGTTGATAACGGAGTTCGTCCAGGAGGGACTACGTCTCCTAGCCCTGGTGTCAAGATGGTGTAGGTCGCTGCATTAAGTGTTGTCAATAGTGATGATTTACATAAGAGGTGATGTCACTATCATACAAGGAAAATTCCAAGAGATGTTCCGCTACAAGAACTCTCAGTCAAAAGGACTCCTATCAGTATGACATACACATTCATGCATGATGATAATGAACATCCCACCGACATGGCATGAAATGGATCTCAATGCAAACATACATGGTGACACATGAGTATCCCATCAACATAACGACAAAGGGATCTCAAACAAAACATGATGAATCATGACAACAAGTACATCCCACAAATGATTATGCATCACATCAAGCAAGAATCATGAGATAAGTAAGAAACAGGATCCCACATCAAACATGGATCTATGCAACACAATGCATAGAAAAGAAGTACATGAACACACTACATATACCTCACATCCAGGGGCCATTTGAAGAAAAGGATGTCAAGATGGTGAAGCTAGTGACGCTGGTTGTACTATCAATCTCATGGCGTTGAATCTCATGGAATGACTGCTCGCATGCTGAATGTTGAAACATGTACTCCACTTAGAAAAGTGGCCAAAAAATGAAATGAGAAAATGGAAAATATGAGCACACCATCAGATTCGTGGCGTCGAATAGTGCAAAATCGACTATCCAATTTCTGAATTCTGAGAAAGTTGAAATCTGGGGCTCAAGGAATCCTTTAGATTCCCTCTAGATTCCTCAAAGATTCTCTCCTCCGGGTCCTCTGCAAATCTGTTGCTCAGATCAAGAAACTAATTGCTCCATCGGGTTCATGTCACCAAGAGGTGTAAGATCGACATAAAGTTTGTCCAATTTGGACACTGCAAAATTTTCACCCTCTTGGAAACTCTGCTCAATCATAGTTCCACCTACAATAAATTAATTTAAAAAAAATTCTCAATTTCCGTGCCTACTCATGGTTCCTCCATGCCTGGGTGCACTAGAAAAAATGATTTTATTTATAATTTTTTGAGCGGAGTTTACAAAAAACTATGTTGCCAAAGTGGTTAGCGATTCATTTGTTGTGGAGGGGGTCGAGTGTCAAACCTCGCCCCTCCTTTTTTTACATAACTTTTTTTCTAATTTTGGATGGGAGGTTGGGCTAGTCCCACCTTGGGTGGCCCACCCACCTTACCTGTCCCTTATCCTACGGTGGCCCATACGCAATTAATGGCGATGGTTTGGTTGGGTCCGTGCCCCAAGGGCTTGCCCACATTTCCACATGTGCAACGGTTCCGGCCTGCCCAAAATTGCGAGGTCTGCCAAGTATGGGGGGAGGGTTTGGGGGTAGTGGCCCACCCCTCCAATATAACCATATGTGATAAGGATTGGGGTGGCAAGGTTAGTGTCCTGCCACCCCTTTTTTTTAATAATTTTTGTTTTTTTTAAAACAACATGTCGTTTTTGAAAATCTAGATTTTTTACGGAAAGCGACATTTTAACGAGGCAACAATTTTTCCCAGACTCCGGCCAGAGTTGGCTAGATTCCATCCACTAGAAAAAATTCCAAATTGTGTCTCCATTAATCGTGCCCAGTCAGCAAAAGTCAACCCAACTTTGACTGCCTCTATCTTCCTCATTCGGGCTCAAATTGACGAACCATTCACACCACCACAATCACGATGATGAGATCTTTAACATGAACCCGGTTTGAGCATAATCCAAACACTTTGATTTCCGAGCTTCCTTAGGCCCTCTTTGTCATGTGTGTGTCTTTAGAGCCACCTAGATCATTCCTTGATTATTTTTCAATTTCATTATTTTGGGAAAAAGTATATCGATAGGGGCAGACATTTGACGGTTGGGTACTCAGGAGAAAATGGATGTTATGATCATGTTCACCCTTAGAGGGTGGGAGCTCCTTCAGTTTTTCAAAGACTCGCTAGTGATTATCTAATACCTATTTCATATTGGGATGAATGGGAGGATTGGATTCAATGGCATGAATGGAATTAAATTGTGTTATTATCCCATAATGGCCCTTTTTTAAAAGCTTCTCCATTCGATGTGTGTTGATGATAGTAGGAGCAACTGTCTGGAGTCCCCTCAGTGTATGACTGTGTTCATTCTGCTTAAAGCTCATATATAACTCTTAGAATTCCATTGTGATAGGGCCCAGTGTGTGGAGCCATTCAGCACCAAGTACACAGTCACCCATTTTAATGGAAAACATGTGGGTTTTGAGGTGATAATCCCCCATTTGAAGCTTAATATTTTCATAGTGGCCTTCACATTTCATGGTCCCCCCATTCACAATAATGACTTGGAAATTAGATACCTCCCTGAAAAAATAATGAACTGCTTTTGCTACACTCCCATGGACAAAGTTATGCATGTTTCCACTATCAATTAGCACTACTACTAGTCGTTGTTTAATAAAACCTCAGATTTTGAGAGTCTGGGGAGAAGAAATGTTAGTCAGGGAATGGAGTGAGATAACTTGATCATCTAGAATATCTAGAGTATCATTTTCTGGGTCTACTAGGGGTTCACCCTCTTCCTCCTTAATTACTTCAGTGGATGGAGCTTCATCGATGGAGTTGTTTTCAGTAGCATCAATTTGAAATAATTTTGATTCCTTGTTATTTATGTCCCGGGGAGTATTTTTCATCACAATGGTAGCAGAGTCCTTGTTTCCTTCTTTCGATTTCTATCGGTGACACTTTTTGAATCTTAAGTGTTTGGGTGGGGCCCTTATCTGGGGCAGGACGTGTCCGTGCAATGAAACTTAGATGATTGGATTGGGAAGTTAAAGTGACTTCTACCTCTAAGGCCTTATTGCATGCTTCCAATCAAGTAGATGGGTGATGCATTCTAAAATGGGCTTGGATAGCTTCCTTTAAGCCATTGATGAACCATTCCAAGTAAAAGGAATCTCCTATTACTTCAGCCCTGATGGTCAATTGTTCAAAAGCTGCAATGTAGTCTGGTACTGTACCGGTTTTGCTGAGCTTAGTGAGACAATCCAGAAAGTGAGATTCTCGATCAAAGCGATCAAAAATGGCTTATGAGAACATGTTCCAAGTTGGCCTCACTGGATAGAATTTTTTATGCCACTTCCACCCCTACCATCACTCTTGGTCCAAGTAAATAGCTCCCACATGTAGTTTAGTTTCATCTTCCTAGATATTGCTAAGGCATAAATATTGTTCCATTTGTGCCATCCATACCGCCGAGGTTGAGCCATCAAATTTGTACATGTCCAACTTGGGTGTCTGGTGGCTCGAATATTGGTGACCTCCATGGAAATGAATGTGATGGATGGATTCTCCTTCTACATGGGCATCAACACTATGTTCTTCCCTTATGGGTTCTTGATACATATTCAAGGTAGTCAATGCTTTTGTCATTTTGTTGATGGATTCCTGGAAGGTATCAAGTATCTTCTCAAAAGCTTCAACTCTCTCTGCTTCCTTCTCCGCAGCCATAAATTGAGACCTAGTACCGTACATACACTAGCCCTGGTCAAATTTGGAGATCACTTAAGAGTAGTATTGTTGGAAAGAGGGAAATCTTAGGAATCTAGTGTTGTGGGTCACTTGAATCCGCATCAGGGAAATTTTGGGACCGCATGAAAATTGTGGTTTACATGTGAATGATACCACTGTGATTAGCTCGTTGTCCTAAATATTAAGGGCCAGGTCTCTTGCAAGCATCCCGAGATGGCCTCGAAGTTTCTCCTTTTACTTTGAAAGGAGTTATACTCCCCAATGATCAATATTACAGTGGTCAAAATCTAGAATGCTTAATACTACTAAATATCCTGCGAAAATTGGGCCTAGACTATAGTAATCGAAACCCAAACTTTTGGCACTGCAAAATGTACTGCGACAATCTGATCTGGACTATGGCAACCAAAACCATCACTACAATAGAGTCTGATCTATGTTGTGAAAACCCAAACTGTTGAATCTGATCTATACTATGGTGACAGAATCCCAACTATTGGATATGATTTGTACAGCAGCAGTCGAACCCCAATTATTGGATCTGATCTGAACGAAAAGGTAGGGGGCGATTTTCAGATAGTTAATGGAACTATGGTCACAAAGGTGATACATATCGCAATATACATGAGGGTCCAACAATAGTACTTGGCCCAGTATTTCAGAGCACTAACTAAGGAGGATAGACCCTACCCTTAGTCATACTACCCGACTACCCTATTGTGCGTGCGATTAATCTCCCTGAGTGTTATTCTCAATGTACTGTAGTAGAAAGAGGGTTGATTGCTTATCTAAGGTTAGGTTTTAGGTTACCCTAGGGGGCTTGCAATATACCCAAGGGTACGTGGAAGTGCAGTCCATGTGTGGTTTTATCTAATGCGCTGCTACTCAAAGGGGTACCCATAGGGGTTACAAGGCCAACAAGCATGACCACCTCTTGTAGTTTTTGTGTTTATTCCTCCCCAAATCCGCAGGTTTATACGCTCAAAAACAAATCTTACGGTTTAAAGATGCCAGAACATGTCTCTAAACTAAAAACAATCTGCAAAAATGGAAGGTACATATGGCCCTGGAAAGTGCTCTAATACCACTTTTTATGCACTTGTCCTGCGAGAATAACATAATTCCAAAAATACAAAACAATATTTCCATAAACACAGAAATATCACATGAATTGAGACAAGTTGCAAAGATATTTTATTATTCAAAAGAAGATTACAATGTTCACTTGCCTCTTTGAGGGGGAAACCTCCAACAAAGTAGATCTCAATTACAATCAAACTTTATGATTCTTCCCTTCCTGTCTATGACTATTTATAGATTTATGACATCCAAAACCCTAACTACTAGTGGTCCCTTACATAATACAAGTTAACCACTTTATTTATTAACTATGGATCGTTTATAACTAATTGTGATCCCTTTCCTACAATGTGGTTCAACCACTTACAATTATTATCAATACAAATAACCATTTATAAGCTTTATTGACTCAACTAACTATGATTATGACTTTGACTAGGCCTCTTGGGCTTATTACATAAATAAAGGGGTTAGAGTTGGACCCTAACAAAGTTATTTTTCTTAATTTTATCTTTAATTGTAATATTTTCCTACCTATAATTGAGAAGGAATTTAATTTGTTAGGAACGATTAGATGAGTGTCACTTAATTTCTATGTAAAGAAGATGAACTAGCTAAATCAAGGATTTTTTAGACAATTTAGGAACTAAATTGAATTTGTTGGATGTGTATGAAAACTATATGGAAAAGAGTTCTCATATGTAATTGATATATCAAATTAGAAGATGTTGTGCTATACAACAACCCCCCATTTCATAAAATCTTACTTTAGAAAATTATAATATGAAATGGGTCCCTTTTAGATTAAATTGGTATTAATCCATCACTCTTCTAAAGGTTCAGAAACCAACAAAACATTTTAAAACCTTTTGAAATAATCGGTCTTAAAAATAAAACGAATATTTCTTTATTGTTGCGATAAAGCGATCGCAAGATCGCATATCGCAGCAATAAAGGATGCATAACCATGACCCATTGATTCTCCCCGATGCGATAAGAGCGAGTAGCCAACGGTCATCGGAAAAACAAATAATAAAGGCCCCTCCCTTTTGCTCCGATACGATATCGCAATCGGCAATCGGGGAATGCGATATGAATGTAACAAACCCTCCACCTTAAAACTCCCGATGCGAGTCAAGCGATATCGCTATCGGCGATCGAGGATTCCATAAAACTTAAATAAAATTGCCCAAGGCTTCCCCGATTGCCGATTGCGATGAACCTAAACGTGACTTTCGAAAAAGGATTGATATGATTTCGCTATATTATATTAATTATCATTGAAAGCCTTTTCTCTTCTCGATAGTGATTCGCTTACGTCCAACCGCCAAAAAATCAAATCCACGCTTAAACTATTATTCGGCAAGTAAAGGATATAATGAGCATTTAAATGATTGACAGGTTTTAACGGCCAATTAATGAGCAGTTATGCCTAAATCCCTTCAGAGATTGTATCCGCGGGAGCCTTATGATAAATCTTCCATTATTCATTGATTGACACAATTCCTCCATACTTGGTTTTCGCCATCTATTCTCCGCATTACGTTCATTTTTCTCTTGTGCAGAGTTTTTCCGCAGTAACGATTCCAGACCAAATGGGCAAGAAATCTAAGAAGTCTGGAACGACTTCAGCTTCTATGGTAACAGGACAACATGCCACCGATCCGGGACCAAGAAAAAAGGGATTAATCTCAGATACCACATGTCTTGGCCTTGGCAGCACTACTTGGAAAAATATTTACAACCTGGTTGACGCCGAAGAACCTCAGCAAACATCGATACGAGCTACAGCAGGTTCAAGCCGAAAATCTGAAGCTACTTTAAAAGATTTGGTTGATTCCTACCTACACAGGATAGCGGCCCGAGAACAAATTCTTTTGTATACGGATGTGGTGAGATGGGTAATTGAAGAAATTCTAATTACAGACAGAACATTCTGCACTATTGATGGGAGAATATTCGGTTCATTTCAGCCCAATGATTTCAAACAAATGTACCATTTGCCCGAGCTAGAGAATAAGTATAACGTAGCATTTCTGGAGAAGTTTCGAGATGAGAATGAAACTGAGTCGAAGCCTATACGAGAATGGAGACAGAACCTGGTGAAACACAAACATGAGTCCTCGGGTAAGTACTCCATCGACTCCTTATGCTCTCCTTATTGTTATGCTGGAGTCATGATGTGTCGATTGTGGGGATTGCATGATTCTTCAAAATTTTCCATAGAGATGGTACCTTTGATGGAAGCAGCATGTAATAGTGAAATCATGGATTGGGGGACTATATTATCGGTTAAGTTGGCTACAGCTATTCTTGAATTCGTAAACAAATCCCGTGTTACTGATAGGTTCATCCCTCCATTTTATTTTAGTGCCTATATTTTGGATACCCTCTATTTTAATTCCGAGTTTCCTGTGTTAGGGTGGAGATGGACTCCACAGGACCCTATTCCTATTCATATCTACCACTAGAAATTATGGAAATCTCATTATAAACATCATTTATACCAAGTCTGCAATGGATTCATGCTACCTATTTACTATGCAATTTTTGATAAACTTTCCCCTAAAATCTCCTCTCAGGCAGAGATTGACTTGACAGCCTTAGGAACCTAGTTTGGAGAAGAAAAATTCACTTATGTAAGAGTTTTTGGCAGTCAGGCCAGGCCTCATGTCCTCCCCTTGTACATACCAGACAAGCTATTAGCTCGCGAAATAGCATATCAGCTTACAACTGCATCAGCCACAAAAACTCTCAGAAATTCAAAGAAGCAAGTTTGGCCTCCTTTTCCTCTAAGGTGTGGCATCTATACTCTGGATGATTATAAACATGCAGAGAAAGAGGCATAAAACATTAACATCCTAAGCCTCGCCACTCTGCCTAATAGACGTTTCGACCCGAAGAAAGTCATCTATAATGCTATAGATCAAACCAAACTCACTAAATTTGAACATAAGGAAGATGAGTTTGATGACCTGTTCTCCTCCGCCGAGTCTATATTCCAGGTGCAGCAGCTAGCTAAAATGAGATACCATGATGACGGGTTAGTAGAATTTAATAAACTTAGAGAGCAGAGGTTGCAAACTCTACCTCTAGATTTGCTAGCTACTACCCCGATGATACAATCGAGCGAGCCTAAGTAGCAGCTTACTAGCGAACCTCCTGCTACATCCGAAATCTATGAAGAAGTCCAAAGAAGAGAGCAGGAGGAAATTCAGAGGTTAGAACAGGAAGAGGCACAGAGGAAGGAACAAGAGGCACAGAGGAAAAACAAAGAGGAAGCAGAAAAGAAAGAACAAGAGAGAATATGGGAGGAAGAATAGAAAAAGCAGCAAGAGCAGAGCAGCAAGGAGGTGAGTGTTGATACTCAAATGGACCCAAGATTGCTCGAGGAATGGCAACAATTTAATACAATTATAAGAAATCTTGAGAGCTCAATGGATGCCGAAACATCCAAAGCTGCCGATACACAAGATATAGCATCAAAGGAGGTTCCAGGAAAAGGAACCAGCGGTCTACCCCCAACTACAGTAGTAGAAATAATTCCGAAGAATCCTTCCGATCAAATTATTTTGCAGGTGGAGGAAATTCCTCCACTGGATGTTTTCTATAGCCCAAGACACAGGGCTGTAATAAAGCGACAGCGGAAAAGGAGAAGGATTAATCAACCTTCTCCGTTCCCTGAACAAACAATAACAACCAATGTGGTATGGAGGGAAGAATTCGACCCCTCCGATGAGCTGACAAAGTTATCTCAATATGCTGGTGCCTATTCGGCAGCCACCATGGATAAGGCATCGGAGGTAAGCAATTTGTGGAAAGAAAAGGATCAAGTGATCGCTTCACTACAAGCACAGCTATCAGAGGAACAACAGAAGTCAAAACAACTACAACAGCAACTGTCCACGTAACAATAGTTAAATAACTAGCTCAACAAACAGTTGCATGAAGAGAAACAAAGGATCGATTCAGGAGCGATTCAGAGACAGAAGGAATTATCAGAGGCATTATCAAAGTTGAAGGCGATGAATGAACAGATGGAAAAGACAAAAGATGAGCAAATTGCTCAATTATCAGCTCAAGTAGAGAGGTTCAAGAGTCTTCCCCAGCCTGCGGAGTTCAGAGCAGAGGCAATGCAGATTAACAAGGCATTAATAACACAAATAAGATTGTTATGTCATGAAATTGCCCAAGTTGAACCTCTGTGCGACATAACAACATCTATAATAGACAAATCAGTTGATGCCAGGCAGGATTTAGAGCAAGCCGACGACACTTTGACAGATTTTCTTACCTGGCAGGACTCTAATGAGGGACAGGCAGCAAACTTGCCCAAAATTTTAGAATCCCATAAAGAAATCCTATTCATGGAGTGGCAGTCCCAATTAATGAAAGTAGAGAGAGCAGTTTCTAGATGCAAGTTATCTACGAGCAATTTAATTGACTTGATCAATAATACTATCTATTTATCTAACATGATTTCTCAATGTACACCAGGTAACTATTATCAGCCAAGACATTGGAGCAGTCATGTAACCAAGAACTAGAAAAGAATGGGAAATTGATCTCAGGAATTAAAAGTTTAACTTGGGACACCTATTGGTTGTTCCTAGTAAAACCATACAGCCAGAGAGCCGCCCTCAAATGCCTAACTGATGCAATCGGGTGTATCATTCCCGATATACATGATGCCACCTATGCTGCTCAAATCAATTCTCATCTCAGTCGCCCTCAAGAAGTGGAGTCAATGCTGGTAATATGCCAACTCAGGACAAAGGGCAAACAGCCAGAAGGATGAATCATTGCTGTTGATTACCAGATCACTGTGGGAGAGATATTCAAGATCGAATTATAACAATTTAGTAGAATTTTAATTTTGTATTTTGTTAGCTTAGTTTAGTATTTATTGACCCTTTCATGTATTTAGAAAGGGTCTTAAGTTTTTGTATATGACTTAAGCCTGAAGTTTCACTACTGTACTTCAGGAATATTCTGTTATGAAAACTGGACCAATCTTTCCAAATTTTGATAATGAAGCTTTGATGTGAATGTGCCCTATTTCCTTTATCTAAAAGTATTTCTGAATCGGAAGAAGGAATTCAAATTGCGATTGGCGTAGGGAATAATTCGCAACTCATATGGTACTATTATCTATGTCTAAATTTATTCCTCTTATGTGAATTGTTGTTTGGTCACTTTTGCTATTATTGAATATGTGAATGTGTTTTAACAGTAAACTTTATACTTTCCACTATTGGATGTTTACAGTTTTCTATTCTCTCAATCATGCATGTATCAGTAATATAAAAAATGAAGTGTAATATTGTTTTATCAATTACTTCGTTCAACTATTTGAATGAAGCAATTATCATTAAATGAATGTATTTGTTTATTGAATAGTTGTTGGAAATAATACTGAGAGGGGGGGGGGGGTGAATCAGTATTATCACATTAATAAAACTTTTCATTTCCAAACTCTAATTCACAACTTCTTATGATTAAGCTAATTGATCTTCAATGAGTGCATTAGAACATTATCAACCATAGATGCAGTAACATAGAATAGATCATCACACATAAGGCACACACATGAACACCATGATATAAGGTGGAAACCCAATGCGGGAGAAAACCACCTGCTGCAAGTCATCTCAATCTTCTTCTTAATAAGAAAATC
>APFE030950497.1:127986-141148 GCA_000404065.3 Pinus taeda | reverse complement strand
CTGATGATGGACTCACTTAGTTAGTCTGAAACATTGGTTTCAAAACAATAACAGGGTCTTTCATAAATTTCAAAAGTTAGTTTTATCCCTACCAAGTTTTAGTAAATATTTTCAGGTTGAAATAGATACAAGTGGAGCTACCTTTGGAGTTGTTTTAAGTCAAGAAGGAAATTGAATTGCTTACTTCAGTGAAATCTAAATGAAGCAAAGAAAAATATCATTCTTATGACAAAGAATTTTACGCTATTGTTCAAGCTTTGAAAAAGTAGAGGCATTACCTCATGCCCAAAGAGTTTATTTTATTTATTGATAATCATACGTTGTAATTCACAAGCTTTGAAAAAGTAGAGGCATTACCTCATGCCCAAAGACTTTATTTTATTTATTGATAATCATGCTTTGTAGTTCACAAGCAACAAGCCAAATTTGAATCAAAGACATGCCAAATGGGTGGAATTTCTATAGAAATTTACTTTTGTAATTAAACAAACTAGTGGGTCATAAAATAAAGTATTTGATGCTTTAGTAGAATTAGCTTAATTCTACAAAAGTTTCAAATCAGTGTCTTGGGATTTTATGAACTCAAGGAAATGTACAAGAGTGATGCAAACTTAAAATAAGCATATGCAACATATGCATGAATTCAACTCAATGGTCAAGCTATATGAGAGGAAAGTTTGATATTAAGGGCAGTAAGCTTTGCATACCCAAATGTTTCATGAGGGACAAAATAATAAAAGAGAAGCATTGTGGAGGATTACTAGGACACTTTGGAACTAATAAAACCTTTGTTGTATTAAATTCCTTTTATTTTTAGCTAGGTATGTAAACTGATGTAAAAAGCTTTGTGGAAAAATGTAGAGTATGTCAACAAGAAAAGAGAGAATCCAAAATGAAGGATTGTATCAGCGATTGCAAATTCTTAACAAGCCTTGGGACTAACTTAGTATGGATTTTGGTTTGGGATTACCTTGAGCATAGAGATGTAATCATTATATTTTTGTTGTTATGAATACATTTTGTAACACTCTTGGTATGTATATACAAGTTGGAACTAAAGATTGGGGCAATGGATCCATGATTTGCGTGAAAGTATTGAATGTTTCCTACTAACATAACTAAATGCACCACAGCCTGCAGCTGGCAAGGAAAGATGAGCCAATAGTCATGTGGAAGGCAAGGGGCTTAAAGAAAAAAGGGAATGGTAAACAAAACAACATATTTAGATAGAGGGGAATGCAACACAGACACAACAAGAGAGAACGTTTGAGAGAGAACAAGCTTTTCAGTGCAAGAGAAGGAATGTTGTGCACTAGAAAAAGTCTATTGAGGTCGATGGGATGTGATTCCTTGTGTTGATGTAATGGAGTTGTGGACTATGTTTTTCCAAGCTTGAAAAGATCAGACAAAGGATTAAAGGAGAAATTTAGTGATGGGTGCTTGTTGTATGGCTAATAAACCACTAGGAAGGGTAGCAATTCATTCGGTTGCTTGCTAAAAAGGGTTGATAAACCACTAAGTTCTTGCTAAGAGGGTTGATAGACCACTTAATGCTTACAAACTAAGCTAACAAACCACCCAGGACATGTGCTACACGTTCATGTAGTGCTTGCCTTGAGGACATGACTGATAAACCACCTATGAAGAGATCCCATACTACTAGACCTAAGCGTTATTCCAGCTGAGTCTGATTGAAATCCCTCGGATCGTAGATCTAGCCCAAGTGTAGTCATCTCTAAGAAGGAATGGAAATGCAGTGACCTATAATTGGGAGGGGAGTTGAATTCTACCTCTCAATTTCCAATCATTCGGTCATTAAGATAAGTTATTTTATTTTATTATTGTGGATATTTGTATAACTTGAATGATGGTTGATGCTATAACATGTTTATGGGTGTATCAACACTATTAATGAGAAAGATGTAATTATGTGTGTTGCAATGTGAATTTGCATGTGTGTAATTCTCATGGTTTTGAGGGATTGCATATCCCAATGTTGTTGATATGATCTTGAGCCGCAGAGTTCTTATGTACTTATGCCTAATTGTTTACATGAATAGCTAGTTGATACTATTTCTAATTTCCATTTACAATATGCATGAATATCTTGTATGGATATTGCTTAAAGATTGTTGAAGACCTATGGTTAATATTGAATATAAATGTTATATAAATCTGAGTTAAATTCTGGTGTTGTGTTTAATACCATGGTTTGGAAGTTATAATTGTCAAAGGGACTCTATGTCTAAGAATTAATGAGCTTGTTGTTTAAATTGTTGCAGATGGCATGCTAAACGTTAGCATGGATACTTGTTATACCTGATTGGTGGATGCTTCCTTTATTTCTATACAAATATTTGTTTTTTTTTTGAGGATAAGTGAATCCCTGAGAATCTAAAATGGCATAACAACTAACTCAATTCATTAACCCATTATGTGCATTCAATCGAGCATACTTCCTTGAAGAACATGCATTGGATAGGGTTGTACCCCTATAATAGTATGCCATTCTAGGAAATATTTGGACTAGAGCAAGGCTCAAATCCTTTGTAGGAGCCTTGATTGCAAGCGCAAGTTTCACTAGACGACAAGCCTGCAGTTTGGTTGGATAAGCCTTGTTAATTTATGAAAGACGTTGGGGAAATTTTCAAAAGAACAGAGGAATCGTAGTTTCCCTTAATCACGTTTAATCCTTGATTACACTGCTTAATTTTAGAGTTTAAAAGGTGGGTTAAGTGTTAATCCAAGGATTAGATATTAATCGTGCATCGTGCCCATCGTCAGGTTGTAACTCCTTGGAGGTTGTAACAATGGTTTGTTGACATGGAAGCTTGACGGGGAGTTAAGCATGGAGCCCCTGGAAATTCATATAACGGGAATTTATCGATTTGCACGGAGGACCAGGACCCTGGGACCGTGTCTTAAGCTGCGGTGATAGTGCCACATAGGTCGGATATGGCCACATGGATTGCTACATGTATTTTTTTTTATGGCATGGATGGATGATGTGGATAGCTTGTTGATGTGGCACGCTAATGGTGTGACTCGTGGCAACCAATATTTCCTTTTTATGTGCCCAACGGGGTCGATTGGGAATGACATGCAGCATAGTGAAGATATCAGGAAGTCAGTCTGATGTCAACGAGGTGGCAGAGTGTATTTGGGGGATGTTGACAAGAGGCACGATAAAAGTTGGTTCGTTAACTAACGTGACTCGCTTCTTTTGTCTAGCACCAGACTTTGTTGTGCCCTTCCCAGGTTTGCACGTGATGGCGTTGGCACACTTACGACGGAAAATGCAAGTTATATTCTGGCAAGGCTAACCAGCTTGCCATAGGGCATTAAATGCCCTAGTACATGCAGGGTATATAACAAAATAACACACAGTCTCAGTGGCTACATAAATTAAAAATAAAGGCTATGTGTTATTTTGTTATATAGCCTGCATGTACCAGGGCATTTAATGCCCTATGGCAGGCTAGTTAGCCCTTGCCACAGTAGCATGCGACATGGAAACATCATGTTTTCCACTTGGTGGCCACATGGAGGGCTGGATTATTTGGTAAGGGGATTAAAAGGTGAACTTTTAAATGATCACAACATAACATTTTATCAAAGGATCGGATCAAAATAAAATTTATATCATTGGAAAGCTCTCTATGAGTCCAATTCAATGAGGTTATTAGAATTTAATTCTAAGAAATTTTGGAATAGAGGATTTTATAACTCTATTTCTATAATGAGATCATGGAGGTCGAGTAAATTTTGATGTAACATCTTCAATTACCCAAAAATAACTCAAGTGGCTGGGAGGGTGTGCTACACATTTTCTAAGATCACATATTTTACACGGTGTGCTACACATTTTCTAAGATCACATATTTTATCGTGTGTATGAGAACTACTGATGTTACCAATGCCACAAATATAGTCTTTTAAGAAATTGTAAGATTGCATGGGTTTTTTAGAAGCATTGTATTAGATAGGGATACAAGATTTGTAGGCCACTTTTGGAAAACTTTGTGGAAGAAACTAGGCACTATTTTGAACTTTAGTTCAACTTACCACCCACAAATAGATGGACAGATAGAGGCAGTGAATAGAAGTTTAGGAAACATTTTGAGGTCTAGTGAATGAATTTCCCAAACATTGGGATCAGGTACTTCCTCAAGTTGAGTTTACTTACAATGGCTCACCTAACAAAAGTATAGGGATGAGTCCATTCCAAATATTGTATGGAATGCATCCCAAGGGAATGCATTAACTAAGGAATTTGGGAAAACAGGAGGTTAGTGCAGATAGTGAAGACTTTGCAAAAAGCATGCAAGAGTTGTAGGAAATATTCAAGCAGAAATTTTAGGAGAAGAACAACAAGAACAAATAGAGAGTAGACATGAAAATAAAACAACTAGAATTTGAAGTTGGTGACCTAGTAATGGCGTACTTGAGGAAGGAGAGGTTTCATGTAGGGACATACAACAAACTTAAGCTCAAAAAAATTGGTCCATGTAAAATTTTGAGGAATTCTTTTTCCAATGATTATGAATTGGAACTCCCTGAGGACATCAGAATATCACCAATTTTCAATGTAGCAGACTTGTACCCTTCAAGGAACCAGACAGTATTACAATATATACACATGTACTACGTTATGAATATGAGATCAATAAGTGCAAAAAACAACTACCCAAAGCAACTCAAAAAGAAGTTGAAACAACATTGGGCCATAAAGTAGTCAAGAAAACCAGAGGTAAAGAGTATATTCAATGTCTAGTTAAATGGAAACAACGACTAGTAGAAGATGCTACATGGATGAAAGCAACATATATTACCAAGTATGGCACAAGTGTTTAGAAGTTTATTAACAGCTCCTTTTTCCCTGGGGTTCTGATGCAGGAGCATCTACAAGCCAATATCATTTTTGACCTCTTTAAGTGAAAATCCAATTTACTAAAGGAGGTTGATTTCATTAATTTCATTTTTAGTTGTAATATTTTCCTAGCTATAATATAGAAGGAATTTAATTTGTTAGGAAGTTAGATTAGTGTCACTCAAGTTCTATGTAAAGGAGATGAACTAGTTAAATCAGGGATTTGTTGGAAATTCTAGGAACTTGATTGAATTTATTGAATTTGTATGAAAACTCTATGGAAAATACTTTTCATATGTAATTGAATTATAAGAGTAGAAGACAACAAGAGAGAAAGAGAGAGAACAAGAGTGATTTTGTCTTACAAAAGAAATTTGTGCAAGAATAGTGCAAATATTGAATTTCCTTCCATTCCAGAAATAATATTAAGTTTGCTTCCTCTTGGTGTCTAAGAACTTTGTGTATCCATGCAATTTTATGTTGAAGAACTAGATTGGATTTCATTTGAGGGTTAACCAAGTGGGCATAGAGTGGCAAGTTTTGGGTCACAACGGTAAAGGTTCTACAACAAGACAACGAAAATTTGATTTTCCAGTGTTTTGTGAGTTGAAAATGATGAAATATTTCTTATCAGCATTCCTCATCGACCGGCTATCAGTGATCAAATATTAGCAAGACATTGGATGTTAATAACTTTGCATCACTCATTCCCAACAACTAATAGGAAATCATGCCAAATAGCAAACTCGTTTCTCGTCTACCATCTGTTGGTGATTGGAGACAATATTGAGTTGGCCAAAACAATTTTGCACCACTGATCCAACGAACACTAGGAGGCCCTGTCAACTAAAGAGCTCGAAAAATGGGTTATTTCCCAATAATTGTTCTTTATTTCTACCACAATCGAATAACAAGGAAGTGTCATCAGTTGCAAGAGAGTCTCACAAGCCAAGTGCCTTTGATTTTGGGATTTTCTCACAACGTTGATCACATAGACGGTTTCATTAACACCCGAGAGCTAATGATGTTTGGGATTAATGGGATTGATTGAAATCAAACTTGGAAGATACATATAGAAGATATTCACATACATGCGGTTAAAATTTCAAACCTATGTTCACTATAATTTCAAAGATATGGTCTAAGGAAGTTATGCTTCCTAAATGCTCATAAAATCTATTTCAAATAGGTCATCTTGGTACTTTCATTATAACTTTTTTCCTATGATGTCTTAGAATCTTAAATCTGGAAGAGAAAGAGAAAATATTTCAAGGTACTTGTAGTTTGATTTCAACCTTTTTTCACCATAATTTTGGAGATATGGTCTAAGGAAGTTAGACCCCCTGAATTCTCATAAATTCTACTTCAAACAAGTCAACTCAGTTTTTTCACGATAAATTTATTTCTATGGTGCTTCAAACTCTAAAATATAGAGGAGAGAGAGAAGATATCTCAAGGTAATTTTAGTATAAATTTAAAACCTTGTTTCACAATAATTTCAAAAATATTATCTAAAGAAGTTAGTGTTTTTAAATGCTCTTAAAACACACTTCAAATAGTTCATCTTGGAATTTTTGCTATAACTTTATTTTTGAGATGTATCAAATTGTGAAATATGGAGTGGATAGAGGAGATTTCTAGGTACCTGCGGTAGAAATTTCATAACCATATTTGAAAAATTGGATACATGTCATGTTAATGTGCAATTTCCTTCATGGGAAGAATCTAAAAGCAACAATATTTGGGAGAAGTAGACTTGATGAAGGAAAAAGCAGTACATAGATCTAGTGAAGGTGGGAGCGACTAACAGACCTAGTGAAGGTAGAAGCAATAAGAAGGATTGGTGAAAGAAGAAGTATTTAAGATACATTGTGAAGAAACAAGTAGAGTAAGTGAAGTAGGTTGGCACCTACAAATATTTGTAGCAAATAAGATTGATGTCTCATGTAGGTTGGTTCCCACAAATCTTGCAACGATAGGGATTGGTGTCTCCTTTAGATTGGTACCTACAAAGTAGCAAAGGAGATTGGTGTCTCCTATAGGTTAGTTCCTATAAAGAAAAAGAGGGGATTGGTGTCTCTTGTAGGTTGGTTCTTTCCAAGCAACAAAGGGGATTGGTGTCTCTTGTAGGTTGGTTCCTGCCAAGAAACAAAGAGGATTGGTGTCTCTTGTAGGTTGGAGCCTACAAAATAACAAATGTAATTAGTGTCTCTTGTAAGTTGGTGCCTATAAATTGATGTAATAGTACTAGGTTGGTGCCTACAAGATATTTTGTATAAAAAAGTTTTTTGGTTTTCTCCCTCAAGGGTTTCCACATATATCTTGTGTTACTTGTTCAATTATGAGATTAATGTTTTATGATATTTGACTAGCTTTAAACAACTAAAAATTGTCATTATATTGATTCACCCCCCCTCCCAGTATAATTATGAATCCAACAATTGTTATTAAAACAAGTTCCTTCATAAGCATTATATCCACTAGAAGGAAGATCTCAAAGAGACGATGGCTATTCATGAGGGTTTGAGTAAAGCTCCTACGTTTGATGAATCACACTATGTTTTATGGAAGAAAAGGATGAGGGCATATTTGATATCTCTTGGTGTTGAAGCTTGGAAATCTATAATAGATGGAAGGAAAGACAACAATTTATGAATGCCATCTTGAGTGGCCTATCAAAATCAGAGTTTGATAAGATGAATCATTATGAAATAGCAAAAGAAATGTGGGATGAGTTACAAAAAGCCTATGAAGGAGGTGACTTTTAAGAAATGAAAGATAAGAAGAATCTAAATATGGATACAACATATGAAATAAGAATGGATAAGTTAGCTCAGAAGGAAGAAGTTCTGAAAGATTCAAAGAAAGCAAAAAATCTCAAAGCATGTGATTTTTCTAACGATGCATTAGATGCAGGAGAAGTGCAATCTATCTCAATAAGATCTAGCAAATCCAAAACCATGAATTCTCAATCTACTAACCATCAAAATGAAGATTCATATTCAAAGGAAGTTCAAGTTGAAGGTGAATAAGATAAAAAAAAAGTGCAATCCATAGGTAAGATATTATTTTGTCTTCATTGTAGAAGAATAGGTCATCTTGATTCTAGATGTCCACATGTAATTTTGGAAAATAGTAGTGATAAAAAAGAACATGAAGATAAGAGAAAATATTATGTATGAAAAGGAAATATGTGACTCATCAAAATAAAGTAAGTAACAGATATGCATTTGATAACGACAAAAAGGAATTCTTACTCATGACCAAAGAGGAATAATACACTGAGGAACAAAAAATAGATTCAAAGGAAGAAGATGTTAATGGGAAGGTATATGTTGAGGGAGAACTTATTGATGCCTTAAAAAACGAAGACTCGGAAGGAAGAATAAAGAGATGAAGGATCTATTACAAAAATATGAAAATAAATGCATTACTTTGATGAAGCATCAATTATCCTCCTAAAGACAAGACTAGAAGAGGCTAAGGAAATAGAGGATACATTGATAAATTATCTAGAAAAAAAAAGGGGAAAGAAACAACAATAAGCTAAGGTAAAGGTTGTATACTTAAGAAATATCTAGAGAAGGAAAATTCTCAGTTGAATCTACACTTCAAGTTTGTAAAAGGACCAAATTATTAGATAACATTCTCAATTTCCATAGATCACCCCTTATTAAAATAGGTCTTGGATATCATGAAATTTCCAAGGGAGAATCAAGCTCAATGTCATCAGAAGAGAAATGGAAAAGGAACTTTTTAAGCTATGTTAACTTTCTCAAAATATCTATCAGTGAAAACATCAATAGGAAGGAGAGGACCAATAGAGATCTACTTTTCAAATGAAAGAAAGAAACACCACGCAAGGAAGTGAAGACAAATCAAGACCCATGAATGGATTCAAAAGAGCAATTTCCCCAACAACGCCTTTTACTTTCAGGTATCAAAATCTCTTTTATTGTTGTTGCTTCTCATGTAATATTTTTTTCATAAGGCAATAGATTACAGTGCATGTGTAAGAAATGACTATATGAGGAATAAGATCAAGAGATCATATAAGATATCAAGTAATCATTTTGTGAGAAGAAATCCTAAAAGTTTTTATGAGCATGATGTCGAAAATTACAATTCAATTACCCTCTTATTAAGCAGAGAAGATGTTGTCAGAAATTAAAAACAAAGAGAAAAGGTATGGATAAGGAAGCAAGAGAAGCAGAAAGAATGTGCTCTAGATCTATGTGTTCAAAACAAATATATAAAATGATATATAGATAGTGAATGTTCAAAGCATATGACAGGATATTTTTAAAAAAATATCTCTCTCTAAAAGAATTCAAAGGACGCAATATCACCCTTGGAAATAATGAATTGAGAAGGATAATTGGAAAAGACAATCAATCTTTGAAGATGGAAGGACAAAAACTAATAATGTTCTATTGCTTTAAGGTATAAAGCACAATCTACTCAGTGTAATTCAAATTGCTAATCGAGTGTATGATCTCACATTCTATTCTAAAGGATGTGAAATAAGAAAAAGAGGTTCAGGAAGGTTAGTAGCAAATGCAGTCAAGTTTCCAAACAATGTATATGTCCTCAATGAAATTAAAAGAAAGAAAAATTTCTCTATGGGAGTAATATCTTTAAAATTCCATCAATGAAAGGTAGATATAATATAAGTGAGAGACTACAGTGCCTTAAGCCACATTAAGACTATGCAAACTTTTGAGAGTGAGCTATAGGAGAAGGATAATGAAATGGAAAGTTTGCAAGATATATGAATTAGCAGTTGAAATTTAAGGGAATGGTGAAATTAAATTGGAAATAAAATAAAAAGGGGGAGAGTTGCAAATAAGGAGAAGCATCAATTCAAAGGGAGCAATCCCAAAAAGAAGAAGTAAATGGAAGTTCAAGCATGGGGGCAGTTCACGTGTGCAAACAATGTATATGTCCTCATTGAAATTAAAAGAAAGAAAAATTGCTCTATGGGAGTAATATCTTTAACAATCCATGAGTGAAAGACATATATAATATAAGTGAGAGACTGTAGTACCTTAATCCACATGAAGAATATGCGAAATTTTGAGAGTGAGCTATAGGAGAAGGATAATGAAATAGAAAGTTTGCAAGATATATGAATTAGGAATTGAAATTTAAGGGAATGGTGAAATTAAATTGGAAATAAAATAAAAAGGGGGAGATTTGCAAATAAGGAGAAGCATTAATTCAAAGGGAGCGGTCCCAAAAAGAAGAAGTAAAAGGAAGTTCAAGCATGGGCAGGTGTTGAAGGCTTGGAATGTCTTTGCCTCAACATCGGGGAAACCACCTAGTCGGGAACTTGAATACCGTTCCTTTTACATTTGGGATAGCGGTTCTGACTGGGGATATAAGGACCACTTTCTCATTTAAAAATATAACGAAGTTTGGGGTGTGATATAGGTGGGATGAAAACTAAGTAAATATGAGTACAAACAAGTAAATCTATATCTATCTATCTAATTCCCGAGAATATAACAAACTTTGTATATGCAATTTCATAAAGATTTCTTTAGAAATGAAAGATAATATAGATCATCAAACATTTAAAAGAATTAAAACAAATTAAAGATAATTAAATTGATTAAATAGTTAATCAATTTAATTATTAAGCACATATCGCATAAAAAAATATTATACCGTTTCATGCATGCAACTAAAGATAAAAATTAATACATTCTTCAGTAGTGAAATAATGCTTAATCGAGTTGTGATATTGCATATAATAAAACAGTGATAAAATTTAACTGACTTTCAAACATAGAACATAGCATTAATAAAAGATAATAATATCACATATATCAATGCTCCACTTATGAAAGAAGACAGTCTCTAGCCCAGCCTTTCTATTAAAAATATCAAAGAAATATAGAAGTGCAAGTTCCTTGAGTCTTCTTACAAAAAATTTGAACCTCTTCTCTAAAAACATGAGAAGGTATTTATAAATAAAATTCATATTATCAAAAACAGAAAATGCATATTTTGTTGAGGAGGTTGAAACAAACACTCCTCGAAATAAGGAACAAAAAGATAAAAATAGCTTATGTTTTAACAAAAAACTAGATGAGAGGTTGATTTCTCTCCCATTTGTTCTCACAACTTGTAAAAGCTTCCATTGGCTTCAATTCCGTAGGATGAGCTGGATTGATTTGCATTTGTCCTGCAAACAAGGCATCTGAAAGAGGTGGCAGCATGTACTCAGTTGTATTAACAAGGCTGCGAAGAACTAACCATTGTCCATAGGGTTTTACAAAAAATTGTTGATGATATGCAAGATTTAACTTAGGTAATTTATTGATGTTGTCTTCTTTCTATTTTGATTTGTTATGTCAATACTCTAATAGTGATTGAGTATCTAGCAAGCATTCTCTTGGGCACTCAGTAATAAGATTAGCATCTGTAAGACTTTCTCTAATAGTTTTGGTAATCTGGCTTGCTAGGTCTCTTGCTCTGTAAAGTGCTTCTTCAACCTACTTCATTTTGATATCCCAATCTCTGAAAAGAAGATCTTTGTATGATTCTTGTATTCTGGGGAGATTTTCTTTTATTCCATCTGAACTGTCCCGCCAAGTGATGAAATCAGAAATCTTGTTGTTGATATCTTCATAGTATGTTCTTAATTCATACATTTGATCAATCAATGAGTCACTATTTTTGCAGAGGTCATTAATAATATTTAACTTCTTACAGAAGATTACTTGTTGTTGTGTTAGGAGAGCATTGATCTCTCCAACTTCTTTTTTGAATCCTTCAATATTGATGTCCTTCTAAATCTGAGTTATTTTAAGTTGAAGTTGGTCAATCTGTGCATTTTGGCTCTAAATATTAGCTTCATTTTGAAATTTTAATTGATAAAACTCAGTTTGTAATTTTGACAGCTTGAGTTTCCATTCTTGCTCCATATCATGTCTTCAATTAAGTACTGTTTCTTCTAATTGCAAGATTTTTTCATCCTTTTCTTTAACTAGTTGTTGAACTTCAGTGGTTTGAAGATGGTGGTCAATGCATAGGCTCCTACATATTGTGAAAACTTAGCTAAATCATCAGAAGAGTTAGCTTGATAATCTTTACATATCACATCTAATGGAATGCTTCCAGGAATAAGTTCCTGAGAATGTTCCATTCTTCTTTTGTTATTTTGTCGACTCGCAACAAAATGGTGATCAGGACTATAAAAAATGTCAAGAGGCGGAATCTCTTCTACTCTAAGGATGATTTCGAAGGTGGGAACTACCGGGATGACTTATTTATCCATTATTTGACTTGATGACTCTGTTATAAGAGGCTTTTCCTTACTAGTTATAGGAATTTTTTCTATCTACATTGTGGCTAAATCCTGGACTTCTTTTTCCTATGTGTTATCTAGTTCTTTGTTGAACTGATCACAGACTTTATCGAACTCACTAGTAGATAGGATCCCTTCTATTTGTTTCTCTGAGACTGAAGTAGTTTGTTTCTTTTCTATTTCTTTTGAAGATGACAATAAAGACTTTCGTGTAGGCAATTCTGACTGTAAAGCAATTACGCGAAGGCAATTTCTACAGCCTTTTAGTTTTGTACTCTTGGAATAAGACAAAATCATCTAAACTCAACCGAATCTGTACTAAATGTTCCACTTGTCTATATGACACATGTTTCAAATAAATCATCAAAATCATCAGGTTCATGAATAAATGACCTTATTTTAACCTAAGTAGTGAAATCATGAATGACCTTTTTGGGGTCGTACTGTCTAGGAGGAATAGTGGGGAGCTGCAAGTTTTCGCTTTGCTTGATCTCTAGGATAGCATGATTGTAGTTATCAAGAGCATTGACTTCACATTGAATAGGAAATTGTGGCCAAATTGTTTTTTGTAGTCCTTCAATACTTTAGTTATACCATGACCTATGGTTTTTTTGGGTTGTGTTATATTCTTTCCACGACTAGCCAATGTAGTTAACCAGGGGGTTAGAAGGGGGGTGGAGCCCCCCCTTTGTTGTGCTGATTGCGTAGTGGGGTGAGTCACAGGGGGTTTGAGGGGTGCAGGTAACCCCATTCTATGGGGTTTGAGGCAACGCCCAAGAAAATTTTGTTTTTGGACTCTATATTAGGTTGGGCAGACCTACCTATTGTTTTGTGCATGATTTTTCGCACATGGTTTTGGACACGATGGTTTTCGGTCCATGGTTTTGGATGCAATGGTTTTCTGTCCAATGTATTGGATGCTTCGCCATGTATAAATATGTATTGTAACATTGAAAGGAAAATAATGAAAAATCAAG
>APFE030950497.1:18395-111677 GCA_000404065.3 Pinus taeda | reverse complement strand
TCTGGTCAATAAATGATGTAGGGTAGTTGTCTTTTGGACAAGCTTGATTTACATCCCTGTAATCGATGCACACTCTAATCGTTCCTTGTTTTTTCATCACAGGAACAATATTCGATACCCAATCAGTTAGAGGAATGGGGTAAATGAAACTTGTATGGAGGAGTTTTTCAACTTCCACCTTGATGGCAACGGCTTTATTGGGGTGCACCTGCCGTAGCCGCTGCCGTACCGGTTTGACATATGGGTACATCTTAATTTCGTGTTCAACTATGCTCGAGTCAATACCTAGCATTTCATCATATGACCAAGCAAAGACATCTCTAAACTCACGAAAGAGATCGTTATATATTTCCAGTTCTGAAGAAGAACAAGATTTGCCAACATGAATATTCTCTACAACATCTATTTGGTTGAGATATTTATGGCAGTAGTCTCTTCGATATTGGATAGGTTTCTCTCGGAATCCACCGTATTTAGAGTATTCGCCAGAAAGTCAAATACTGAAGGATGTTGTAGGTTAGCGGAATTGTCTTCTTTCCAGTTCCGAAGATGGGAATGATGGTAGTAATATTCCCATGGTGCCCCATCAATCATCATTGATTGAACGATTCCTTCGTCTGTATAGTGTACTTGCGACCATGGATCTGAAGGGGTGTCATATTCCTTAAACCTATCTATCCAAACGCTTGATGAGAGTTGATGCGGGTTTGCCTCCCATGCTAAAAACATTGATTTCTATAATATTTCCAGTGGGGTTAGAGGCAAAAATTGCAAATGATCCATTTTAACATCGTTTTCTGACATCTTTTGGATGGAAGATATCATATTGCAGGTTCCTGCATTAGCCACTTCCGCCAAATTTGTAGAGGGCGGTAGGGTAAAAGTTCCCATTGATGTAGGGTCTTTTAATAGGCCTACTGCGATATTGTGAAGTGTGTTAGGGCTTCCATGGATCATCGGAATGCTTCCCATAACTTGCGAACTGTTGGGGAGAAAAGTTTGTTGGTCGATGATTGTAATTCCTCCTTGGGAAGGCAATGCAATTTTCCTAAAGTAGGTCGACACAACTGCTGCCATGGCATATATCCCGGGTCTTCCCAGTAGGATGTTGTAATCGAGGTTTTCGTCGATGACTTCGACGTCAATTTCTACTATTTTGCCCCCCAGTTCGACTTGTAAGTTACTTAATAATCCATACGGGGTGTATGTTCGTCCGTCAAATGCTTTCAATGTCGTCGATGATCGCAACAAGGATGGAGACCCTAGAGTTTTCCAGCAACTCATCGACATGATACATGTGGGTGCCCCCTCATCAATAATTGTCCTATGAACAGTTTTTTTGAGGGATTTCACTTGAATGAGGAAAGATAGTTGAGCTGGCAGCTGAGGGTCGTATCCTTTATGATTAAAAGATACAAGATTGGAATCCATTGGGTCAATCCCACCTATTGCTGATAATAAAGCCTGCTTTTGGGAGGGGAAATCTTGCAGTACCTCAAGACTTGACATCGCAGAGGGTGATTGGGCTAAATCCTGCACTATATTATAGTGTTGTGCTTCTCGGGCATGAGGATTAAACGTCGATTTGTGTACTAATCCCTTTGGCAGTTTTATTATTAATTCAAGAATGATGGGTGGCACAACTTCGGTCGAAGTTGTTGTTGAACTACTAGGTTGATCATTATCCTTGTTGTTCAACATCTGTGGATTCTCGTAATCTTTACTCCTTGTCGATATCAGAGCATCATTCAGTTGCTTTGAAACTAACAACATTAGCACTTGGGACGGGGAAGCATTTTCGCTAGCAACCAGATTTGTCCCTGGGTTTGGAAATGTATCAGTCAATACAACAGAGGTTTTTGAACTTTTGAAGGATTTTCTAAGTTCATCTTTATATGGACATTCTCTGGTCTAGTGATCCTTGTCACATATAGGACATGGAGTTTTGGTTTTCCCATTGCCAGAAGGGTTTGCAGAAGATTTTCTAGGAGATGGGTCCTCCTGGTTTTTCTTCTTCCTTTGTTTTTTCTTCTTGCCTCCCGGTTTCTTGGGTTCTTTGCCTTTGTCTGTCGACATGACATTTACTTCTGAGGCTAGAAGTTCATTATTTTCATTTTGACTCGAAACTGTGCAGGCCTTTTTCGATGTAGCCTTTGCGGTTTTAGTGCTCATTGTACCTATCACATCATCACCAGCATGAGAGTCTTTGTTTGATTTAGGAGGCAGAGGAACGGAAAATTCTGGTCTAGGAGCATCAGGGATTTTATCGTAGAGTGTGCTAGACTGAGTATAAGTCAAGTCTAGATATTGTGCATGAGCAATAACTTCCTCTTCAGCGACGACTCCTCCCTTTGCCACATCTTCTGTAATAACGGGTAACAGTGACTTAATAAACCATTCAGCCAATAGGTGATTAGGAACATACATTTTTACCATTCTACGACGACGTCGCCATTCATGAATATGATTGGATATGTGAGTGGTCGTCATTTGTTTGAAATTGGTAAGTAGCTTAGGTCCTGTTTCGTACCTTATAGGTAACTGAAAATGGGTTAAAAAGGTCGTGGCTAGGGCATTGAAGTTATCAAACGAAGCTCTAGGCAGTTCGATATACCACTTTGCTGCCGGACCAGTTAACGTGTGCTGAAAGAGGCGATGCCTAATTCAGTCATCATTGAGAGTGTTTGATGAACACCATAGATGAAAGGTCATCACATGATTCGATGGGTCTTCGCCTGGATTTCCATTAAATTTAGGAATATCCGATGGAAGTTTATGCGGAATCGTCGGCCACCAAGGGGACTTGGCAATTGGATCAATTGTTAGTTGACTTAGATCTGGTAACTCTAAAGTTGCCACAAAAGGCAACTGTTGATTTAAGCTTGGTTGAGCATACCCAGGATAAGATGGAATTGTTTGAGCAATTGGTCTTTGCATACCAGCGTAATGCATTTGATGTTGGTAACTTTGGCAAGGTTGATGGGAATAACCATTATGATATGGTTGATACGGTTGCCCATTACTTGCAAAGACTTGTTGCTCATATCCTTGGTAAGCCTGCTAGAATTACGGTTGTTGGTATTGCACCAGCCATGGTTGTGAAGTCATGGGTTGTTGTCCAGTACTGATTGTTTGACCAAGATGGGGGTTGGTGTTCCTTGTTTGAACCTATGCGATTCCACTAGTTGGTGATTGCGGTTGTGTCGTAGGTACAAGATTTTGTTGCATTAAAACCTACAAAACTTGAGGTTGGCATACAATTGGTGACGCTTGTACTTGCGATACTGCCACAATAGCCGGCGTAGTGGGGATATTTGTCATAGGTAAACTTTGTTGTATTGAGCATACAACTCTTGGTTGTTGAGGCATTATTGCCACCCAACTGCTAGTCGTGATTCCAACATAACCCAAATTTTGTTGTGAACTCACGCATGGTTTTCCTTCCGAGGAAGGCAATGAAAGGGTATACGGCCCTCCATACGACAGTAATCTAGTACTCAAAGGAATGATTTTCCTTTGGGGACCAGTTTGCCCAGATTGACCTTGTGAAGGATCAATTTGTTGAGACTCAACGTAAGAGATTCCAGATATAATTCTGGACGAACAAACAGGAACAGTCCATACTGTCGAAATAGCCCTTGGATGGACTCCATCCAATGATTGAAAGCTGGTTGGGACAGACGGCATGCCGGTGAACATTGTCGGAGTAGCAGAAGGAGCTTCTATTGTTGTTTTGTCTGGTAACATAGTCCTTGATGTCGATGGTTGTTCAGACATATTAAGCCTATCCAAAAGATTCCTGAGCGATTCTTCAGGAACTTTCGATGGTGGGAGAATATCTTCTGATGAAGAAGGATACAGGGCAATCCTAGCTCCAAGTTGCATTGGATTGCTAGATGGAGGATCTTCCACAATCTCTTATATGGCAATCAATCCAGGAGGAAGAGGTAGACCGTCAGGTCCGTAAAATATTTCTGGTTCCCAAGAAGATATAATTTCTACAGTAACAGATGGTTGGGGAGTAACACCTTCCGAATCAGCTGTAGAGGTAGTCGGTTTAGGAATATAAGTGTTTACCATCACACTAGGATTAGTTGTAATGTCCTTTTGTTGTTGCGGAATTTCTTCTGTAGAGGTAGGGATACCAGAAATGTTCGGAGTAACATGAGTCCCTGAGGATGTTGGGGTGCTTGCTCCAACCAACCTAGGGGAATTTGATCCAGTCAAGTGAGTTTGCTTCATCCCGAATGGTTTCGCTTCCGGAGTCAACGAAAGTTGACTCATAAGTCTCCGCGAATGACGGGGTTTTGACTAACTTTCTTCCACGATTGCGGATTACTTGATCAACTCAAAATAAAAGGGAAAACTGTTTTTTGAATTAAATTAATTTTAGATGATTTGACACAACTTGTGTTTTCAATTTTAAAGAGTCAAGAAAAAACAAAAGATGACTCTAGACGCCTTCGATTTTTATTGAGCTTGAAGTGACAAGTGCTCAGAGGAACTTTTCCTTTAAGGAGTCTGAAAAGGAGCAAAATGGACTTCTCTGGAGATCTAGGGAGAGGGGATCACCAAACCAATCACAAAACTGTAGAATACTTTTTACGGTACGACAGTCAATCTTCCCAAATGTTGTGTTCGGTGCATTGTGATCGATAGGGCTATATTCAGACATGCGCCCTTTCCTACCCACCAGGATAGGAATGCAGCCTATTGTGGTCTCCCAAAATATACTCGATAGTACGTGGGAGCACAAGTCTGTACTAGCACTTGTCGTCTCAGAGTGGAGGAATCACCCAACCAACAATGAAAACAACAGTTACCAAGTTTTACGGCGCTGGAATACGTCTCTAGCCTAGACCTCTAGATGTTGTGTGTTAGGTTCCAAAGAGTTGTTAGATTCATTAAACTTATTTTAAGTTGATCTTGCTTAAAAATTTGCCTTTTAGGTTCACTGCGTGACGTGTATATAATTCCTAAAATGCAGTCTAAGATGATAAACAAACGTTTAATCTTATTTTGGCAATGAAAATCCTAGCTAGTAAGGAGAGAAAGTTAAGAATCTTTCTGCAAAGAGAATAGAGCACACGCTAAATGCACTGTCCTAAGTCAAACCAAGCAGTCAAAATACAAATGCACATGAATGTATTTGTTTTCATCCTTCTTAATGTATGAATGATGATAAGAAAGCTATGTGCAAATCTAAATCACTTTCAAAGCGATAATACTCAGCAAATTTCTTTTCAAAATGAAGTGAAGGTAAGAGAGACACTTTGCGATTTCGAAACGAAAATTGCTTTTTGACACTTTAAAAACTATTAATTCAAATCATATGCAATAGTAACTGTATAATCGACTATCAAGAACAATGGGATTGTCTTCTAAAACTGAAAACGACAGCTACTACACTCTCAGATCAAGAAACGACAGTTCAACTATGCTACTTTTTTGCAAAAGAGAACTGAAAATGGTGCAAAATACATAAAAACACTTACAGTTCTTTGCACTATGGAGGCGGAATAATGTAAGAGAAGGGGGTTTTCATAGAAATACACTAACCACAGATAGAAAAACTCCTGAATAGGACTGAAAACATTGAGGAAAAACCAAAGTCTAAAGGTAAAGTTAACCTTCCCTAACCATCACACCTGTCACACAGTGAATTCAGTATGTAGCGCACTTACTGCACTCGGGAAGTGCGATGCATACAGACTGCCCTGAAGGCAGGGTGCGATGGTACTAGTGCGAGACTTTGAATGAGTTTTTACTCATAATCTGCAATTCAGTTCAAGGATTTAGGCCGAGTAAGTGATGTTTAGTATATGTAAATCACAAGGGTAGATCTAAGGAGGTTACTAGAGCCACCACTTAGGTCAATTACACTGTTTGCAGATCGATTGTTTAATTCATAAACAAAACCCAGAGGTAGACTGAAGCAGCATTGATATACTTTGCATTTGTATAACAAATGCAATTCGAAGGCTAGCTGGCTTGGCTTTAGGCTCCGTCTACAAGTTTATAAAAGAAACAAAGATAGGCTAACAAACAATCTAGTCACTCCCCAATGGAGTCGCCATTTTGTTATCGGGAATAGTGTCCACTCGGATACTGCTATTCCCACTAAGATTGGTAGCTATCTTAGAAACAAACAAGTAAAGTCTACTTTCGTTTTCCTTTATGAAAATACATAAGAGTGGAACCAAGGAGACCAACCTTAGTCTTACGCTTGATTTTCTTGTTTGATTCCTCTCCTTCCTAATAGAGCTTTGTCGCTTCTTCTTCATCTGCCCAGCTTCAAAGAGCACCTATGGAATCATAGCAACATACTATCGAGGAACAAAGATCTATATTCATAAATAACACACGACAAGATGTGTGTTAACCATACAAATGCATATATAAGTAAACATACAAGAATATGGAGGAAAATTTGAATAGCTTTATTAAGATGAAAAGTAGCAAGAGGATTACAACCATATGTTCTGACCCGGCATCATCCTCTAGCTAGAAATCCCTTCTTCACCTCAAGTAAAGCTTAGATCACCCAACACTATGAATATACACCAGAAAACCAACAACACTTATCTACAAGATACAAGATTCCAGCCTCTGGATCTCTGTGATGAGGGATCCATATATAGATGATTGTAGGGAGGTGAATCATCTTCTGGGGTCTTGATTAGTGTCCTCTCTCTAATAGTTCCTGCTTCCAGTTGGAGAATGATGATCTCTTACTCATCCCTGCTCGAAAACAGAGAGGCAAGTGTCAGAGGAGAAGCTTCTGGAAGATTCCATGATCTTCCACCTCACATTTTGCCCCTGCCATTCATCCATTCCCAACCATCGCACCCTACAAAGGATCCATTCAGTATGCATCACACCCTGTACACTGGGAAGGTGATATGCATCGCACCCTCTGCATTGGGTTTTCAGTATGGTCCAGTTTTGACCATTTATGAGCAGTTTTTAGTGGAGAAATTCTGGGAGATGATGTAATCAGCTGAGATTGTTCCTTTAGGTAGTGAAGCAACACTTTTAGGAACTTAGGAGCCCTCAGTTTATGGACATTTATGATTGGGATTGAAGTGCCCAAAAATGTCTATAACAGGGAGATATGTTCAATTTTGAACAAACTGATTGAGGCATTATATTTGATGACTCTCCAGAATCGACTAAGCAATTGTGAAAATTTTTATTGAAGAGTTCAAAAGTTAAAAGAAATGGGGGAGTGTGAGAATTTGATCTGTCTCCGATCAAGATAGTATCTGTGGAAGTGATTTTCTCTGTAGAATTAGTAGGAGGCTTTCCTATTCCTCCTGCGGCTTTAGAAGCAACAACAGTTGGTAAACGAGATGCATTCAATTCATCAAGAAGATATCTCTATTGTTGTTTTAATTTTGAAACTTAAAATAAAGAGATGTTAGCCTTAACTTTTTTCATATCTTCCACTATATTATATTCAATGTTATCAAAGACAACCAAAGTTTTTGATGTGGATGGAGGATTAGAAGAAGAAGAAGGGGTTGTTTTGTTGATGTTTTTGTCTTTATTAGAAGAACTAGAACTCTTTTTTTTATGGATTATTTGAGGATGATCAGGTGATCCTTTACTTCTTGTACTTACAAGTAAAGATTTGTTTTCTTCTTCATTTATAAAAGTAGGAAGGACAAAATCCCAAATCCCGTGGACTTCTACAAATTCTTCATCTTGAGACTCCTCAGCAGACATAATTATTTCTTCTTCATCATCATCCTCATCTAATTCTACGTTTGATATAACATTTGGGAGTTGGGAGGTCAAATTCTGAGTTCTTCTAAAGGGTCTAAAAGATTTCTTTGAAGTTTCAGCCACTTGTTTTTTAATCTCAACCATCTCGTTAGACATAGTTTTGAGGACTTTCTGTATTCCTTCGAGATCAAAAGGATCTTTTAGAGTTTTCTTCTTTGGTTCATCGTTAAATGAAACCTTTTTGGCTCTTCTTTCATCCAGTGCAGTTTTCTTTTCTAAATCAAGTATTATTTTCTCAATTGTTAATGCTTCATTCATGTTTTCTACTAGAGTTGTTTTATTATCCCTGTCGAAAAAAATTGAGATATTTGAGGGTAAGGCAGATACATCACTCATTTTGTACGTCAACATCGGGTTTGGATGTATCTGGGATTTTATTCAAGAGTTTATTAATTCTTGAATTAAAATCCTTGATTTGTTCATTGGGGTTTTCTTTAATATTGGAGAGATCATTAATCAAAGTGGCAGTAGTGCAATCAACAACAAACTTAGTTAAGAATTGTTCTTCGAATATATCCCAGCTAGTAATGGAACCTTATGGTAATGAAAAATTCCATGAACATACAGATCCTTCAAAAGTGTAAGGAAATAATCTTACTACACAGTCTTCTTTAGCAACTCCATTTAGATTAATGGCTAACATATAATTGTGGAGATGTTCTTCAGCAGGAATTCCATCGTCAATGTTAAATTTTGGTATCCATCTTTTAGGATGTTTAGGTAGAATGTGAAGAGGTGTTGGCATTCGCACAGCTCTAGGATTGGCCCATGGTCTTGTAGCCATTATTGGAATTTGAGTAAAAGTGGATATAGAAGGTGATTGTCTGGAAGAAGAGGCATATTGTGTATAAGTGCTAAATGAACTGGCACCAGTACTCTGAGAAGAAGGGGTATGAATAAGAGGATTGATTGGAGGAAATGTATGAAATGAAGGTGTTTGTGGAGGTGAGTTTGAAAAAATCTCACTAGTAGATGTTTGTGATTCAATTTTCTTAGTCTTCTTTCGAAAAGAAGGAAGAGGAAAATCAAATGGAGTAACTCCAAGTTTTTCACTCTGAGAACGAGTTAAAATCCTAGTAGGTTGAAAAGATGAAGATACACTACCTTCATATGAATCTGATCATTGAGTTTTTTTACCAGAGATAGAAATACTTTCCAATTTTTCAATTAAAGTTTCAACCTCAGATTCCTGATGAGAAGAAGGTGAATCGGTCAATGGGGGTAATTTTCTAGGAGATTTTGTAGGTGTTTGTTCAACTTTTGATCTAGAAGTAGGAGTTTTAGATCAAGATATAGAATTTGGAGGTGATATTGAGGGGGAGTGACTCTTAGAATGGCCATTATATTTAAATTCAACTATGTTTGCCATTCATAGTCGGGGCCCTCCTTCTAGCGCCAAAAATATTGAAGGCTTGGAATGCCTTTGCCTCAACATTGGGGAAACCACCCAGTTGAGAACTTTAATATCATTCCTTTTTCGTTTGGGATAGTGGTTTTGACTGGGGATATAAGGACCAGATTCTCGTTTAAAAATATAATGAAGTTTGGGGTATGATGTAGATGGGATGAAAACTAAGTAAATATGAGTACAAACAAGTAAATCTATATCTATCTATCTAATTCCCAGGAATATAACGAACTTTTCATATGTGATTTCATAAAGATTTCTTTAGAAATGAAAGATAATATAGATCATCAAACATTTAAAAGAATTAAAACAAATTAAAGATAATTAAATTGATTAAATAGTTAATCAATGTAATTATCTGACAAGCACACATCGAATAAAAAATTTGTATCATTACATACATATAACAAAACATAACAATTAACACATTCTTCAGTAGTGAAATAATGCTTAATCGAGTTGTGATATTGCATATAATAAAACAGTGATCAAATTTAACTGACTTTCAAACATAGAACATAGCATTAATAAAAGATAATAATACCACATATATCAATGCTCCGCTTATGAAAGAAGGCAATCTCTGGCCCAACCTTTCTATTAAAAATATCAAAGAAATACAGAAGTGAAAGTTCCTTTAGTATTCTTACAAAAATTATGAACCTTTTCTCTAAAAACATGAGAAGGTATTTAGTAATAAAAGTCATATTATCAAAAATAGAAAATGCATATTTTTCTGAGTTTGAAACAAACACTCCTCGAAATAAGGAACAAAAAGATAAAAATAGCTTCTATTTTAACAAGAAACTAAAGATGAGAGGTTGACTACTCTCCCATTTGTTCTCGCAACCTTTAAATGGCTTCCTTCGACTTAAATTTCGAAGGATGAGCTGGCTTGATCAGCATATGTCTTGCAAACAAGGCATCTAAAAGAGGTGGTAGCATGTACTCAGTTGCATTAACAAGGTTGTGAAGAACTAACCATTGTCCATAGGGTTTTACAAAAAATTGTCGATGATGTTCAAGATTTAACTTAGGTAATTTCTTGATGCTATATTATTTTTCTTTTGATTTTTTATGCCAATACTCTATGAGTGATTGAGTATCTGGCAGGCATTCTCCTGGACACTCAGTAATAAGATTAGCATCTGTAATAATTTCTCTAACAATTTTGGTAATCTGGTCTGCTAGTTCTCTTTCTCTATAAATAGCTTCTTCAGTCTGCTTCATTTAGATATCCCAATCTCTGAAAAGAAGATCTTTGTAAGATTCTTGTATTCTGGGGAGATTTTCTTTTATTCCATCTGAATTGTCCTACCAAGTGATGAAATCAGAAATCTTGTTGTTGATATCCTCATAATATGTTCTTAATTCATACATTTGATCAGTCAATGAGTCATTGCTTTTGGATAGGTCATTAATAATATTTAACTTCTTACATAAGTCCACTTGTTGTTGTGCTAGGAGAGAATTGATCTCTCTGGCTTCTTTTTTGAATCCTTAAATATCAGTGTCCTTCTGAATCTGAGTTATTTTAAGTTTAAGCTGGTCAATTTGTGCATTTCGACTCTGAATATTAGCTTCATTTTGAACTTTCAATTGATCAAACTCAATTTGTAATTTTGACATCTTGAGTTGTCATTCTTGCTCCATATAATGTCTTGAATTAAGTATTGTTTTTTCTAATTGCAATATTTTTTCATCCTTTTCTTTAACTAGTTGTTGAACTTCAGTGGCTTTGAAGATGGTGGTCATAGTATAGGCTCCTACATATTGCAAAATCTTAGCTAAATCATCAGACGAGTTAGATTTATAATATTTCCATATCACATCTAATGGAATGCTTCTAAGAATAAGTTCTAAGAATGTTCCATTCTTCTTTTATTTTTTTGTTGACTCACAACAACACGGTGTTTAGGACTATGAAAAATTTCAAGAGGCAGAATCTCTTCTACTCTGTGGACGATTTCAAAGGTGGGGACTGTCGGGATGACTTATTTATCCATTATTTGACTTGATGACTCCATTACAGGAGGCTTTTCCTTACTAGTTATAGGTTTCTTTTCTATCTCCATTGTGGCTGAATCCTAGACTTCTTTTTCCTGTTTGCTATCTAGTTCTTTGTTGAACTGATCCCAGACTTTATCGATCTCACTAGTAGATAGGAGCTCTTCTATTTATTTCTCTGGGAGTGCAGTAGTGGGTGTATTTTTTGTTTCTTTTGAAGATGACGGTAAAGATTTTCATGTAGGAAATTCTAATTGTAAAGTAATTACGCATTCAGAAGGCAATTTCTACAGCCTTTTATTTTTGTACTCTTGGAATAAGACAAAATCATCAGGACCCAACTGAATTTGTGCTAAATGTTCCACTTGTCGATATGACTCGCATGTTCCAAATAAATCATCAAAATCATCAGTTTCATGAATATATGGCCTTATTTTAACCTGAGTAGTGAAATCATGAATGACCTTTTTGGGGTCGTACTATCTAGGAGGAATAGTGAGGAGCTGCATGTTTTTGATTTGCTTGATATCTAGGACAGCATGATTGTAGTTATCAAGAGCATTGACTCCACATTGAATAGAAAATTGTGGCCAAATAGTTTTTTGGATTCCTTCAATACTTTAGTTATACCATGACCTATGGTCTGATAGGCAACTTCTCGAGCAAAAATCTTATCGGGAACATAAATAGGAAGAACATATGGGGCTGCAAGACTCCCAAAAACTCTGACATAAGTGAAATTTTCTTCATTAAACCAACTGCCAATAGCAGTGAAGTCTGTCGTAGCTTCTTGAGACAACCTGGGTGGATTTCCATCAAAAATGGCTTTGTACAAAGGCAACATGACCTTATTGCAAATTCTATAAAAATGAGGTTGGTACTTGGATTCCCATAGAATATCATGATATATGTGAATTGGTGTAGGGTCTTGGAGAGTCCATTTCCATCCCATTGAATAAAAATTAAAAGAAAAACAAATGGCATCCATAGTATAGGCACTCATATGAAAATTCGGTACGATTCTTTCTGAGACATTGTGCTTTTTCCTATATTCTAAAATTTTGGATGCAATATTATTGGAGAAGATAGTAGCCCAATCCATTACTTCAGAATAAGAAGCGGCTTGAATCAGGGGAACCCATTCAACTGTAAATTTTTGTCTGTTCGAAGAACCGAACAATCTACTTATCATAGTAGCAGCATAACAAACAGACTGGTAAGAGAAACTAAACAATACATACCCTTACTATCATGCTTTTCCTTTCTTGGGTCTTGTCTCCATTGTCTAATGCGATCTGATTCTAATTTCTTCTTCTTTGCAAATTTTTTGAGAAATTGCTTATCGTAAATCTTCTGGGATTCTGGAAAATGATACATCCTCTTCAAATATTTAGATCTGAAGGATCCTACTATCATTTTCCTTGATGTTAAGAACGTCGTATCTTCAATATTCACATTATCAATCGTCCATTTAATCATATCTACATAGGATAAGATTTTAGGCCTCGCAGAAATTCGATGAAGAAAGGAATTGATGACATCTGAGAAGTTAGCTTCCGATGATGATGAGGCATCAGTTGTTGCTTCTTTAACAGTTACTACTCTGGGGTCTTCTTCTTCAAATAGATTATACATTGATTCCCAAGAAGAAGTACCTGAGTCTGGCGTGCATGTGGTGTTTGTGAATAATGGAGCCATCTCTGTTGTCTCCTGTTTGAATTGAGTTACTTCTGATTGAACAGACGACCATTTTCCTCTATTTCCTACTATGGACATTTCAATGAAATGTTGTTAATTAGTATTATCATGGAGAAGGAAAATACAGAGGAATGTTTTATATTTCCAAGTATGAAAGGACATGCGGGACAAATACATACGTTTCAAATAAAAATTCTTAAATTAAATCAATTTCATCAACCGAGGAACATTAAACTGCTAGATTTGAAATTTAATGAAAATCTAAGTTCACACAGACCCTTATTAAGTGGAGTTGAGTCAGTAATTTCACATCGCATATCTTCTATGGAAATATTTGTTTAGAGTAATGTTGTGATCTGCGACGTGCGATTTTTGATATGCAATATCGCATATATGCATCGAAGATCAGGCAGCATTTGTTTATATCCCAATCACAAACATAGAGATGAGTGATATTAATAAAGAGCTAGTAGAGATGTGTGACTCCCAATCTGCAATCAGCGATAATCACGTGTTATTGTGGCGGGTTCAAAGAGGCTTTTATGTGTGTGGGGGGGGGGGCGCTTTTTCTTTGTTTTCTTCGTTTTATTAAGAGAAACTTTATTTTGCAAAGTATATCATGTATCGCAACATTTATTTAAAGGATATTATCATGATTCCTAATCGTTTTGTGATGTGTGATTTTATTTTAAAATAAAACCTAAGTTATTCAACTATGGTCTAAACCTAAATAATAACCTAATATGGCATCTTTTGAAATTTTTTTGGAATTTTTAGAATATAAACCTAAGGCAAAATTTTAAAAGGGTCCCCATTATTTAAATGGAACATTTAAATAATAGGGGATTGTTGGGTACCACAACAATTGGTGATTCACTGGAAGAACCAATTATCTCTGAAAATTTGTAAGACAAACCTTTAAAATTAAAAGTAAAGACCTTAAAGAAAGGAAAAACAATTTTGAAAATGAGATAAATAAAATTAATCTGAATCAAAAGTTTCACTTAATTGTAAAGTTCCTTGTCACTTTTATAGATAAAAATCTTTAATCATTAAAATCAGTCCTTAATTGGTATTAAAGATAAATCAAAAGAATATATGAAACTTCGCTTTTGATGAACTTACGTTGTCATAGATAGAGCCATCGCTGCCAGCAGGCGTCCATGGCCTCGACAAGGTTATATTTTTCCGAATGGTGAACCAGTATCCCATCCATGTTTGTAAAACTTTAGAGGTAATTTTGAGGATTCATTTCTTTTTTGAAGGATCTTTAGAATTCATTGTCCTGGTTTAGTGGCCAGATAATGACAATGCAATTCACAAGAGATGACAGAATTGAACAAACTAGCTCGTGATGAGACTCCTTGTCTTACACTTTTTTTTTTAATCAAGTTTTAAAAGAATAAGCCACTATCCTAGTTTGGTGGCTAGTAATGATAGTGTCAACCTGTTATTTCCTTATGATCATGGTAAGTAAGCTTGCGATGACACTTATTATCTTCTAAGGTTCTTATATTTCAGAATTACACTCTAAAATACTTGAACAATGAGTGGGGAGGTTCACCTACTCCTTAAGAGTAATAGATGACAATTGAAGCTAAAGATACTAAGATTTCAAAATTGATTTTTACCTTGTTAAAGGAACCTTTATTTACTGATTTTTTGAGAATGAAGATTTTAAAAGGTTTGAAGTGATAAGGATCTACAACTTAAATGTATAGAAATCTCATAGTTTTAAAGTATTTATCTGGTTTTCAATTTTGAGATTGCTTTATTTTAAAATTGAAACCTTTCAAGCTTAAATTTATAATTGAATAGAGATTTTAAAATGAAAGCCAATAATGTGTTTCCCATTCTTATTTCTTTCAAAAAAATAAAAATGGATATATACATATAGTACAGTAAAGCAGAAGGCCTACGAAAAAGAATTGTTTGAGAATTAGTCCATTAACAGGAAGAGCATCTCTCTCTCTTACCTTGTAGATCTTGTAAAACAAAAGTTGATGGACCTAATTGTTCAATGATTTGGAATGGTCCAAGCCATAATTTCTTAAATTTGGTGTGTTTTCCTTTTTCTTCATGAGCCTTGTCCCATTTCAAAACTGAGTCACCAATTTGAAACGATTTTTTGCTAACTAAGCTTGCACCAAAAGAAGATTTTACTAACTTTTGATGATGTGCATGAATTTGTTTAGCCTTTTCTCTTTCTTCTTCTAATTTTAGAATTTGAGACATCCTTAACTGTATAGAAGAGGAGGGTTGTTCTTCAATAAATTGTACTAAGGCCAATGAAGGAAGAGCTAGATTGGGAGGGAGAATAGCTTCTTTTCCATAAACTAAATTGAAAGGAGTTGTTCCGATTAAAGATTTTATAGTTATCATGTCAGCCCATAAAGCAAACACTAAATATTTATGCCAATTATTTTGACTTTGATCAATAGTACACTTGATAATTCCAATGAGGTTTTTATTAGTAGATTCTGCTAAACCATTTCCTTGAGGATAATAAGTAGTAGAGTATTTTAGCTTAAATCCTCTTTTTAATTTCAATTCAGTCATATTGTTCCACGAGAAATAATATGCATTGTGAAAATGATTGCATTAGGTAATGCAAATCTGGTAATAATAAATTTATCAATGAATTCAATAATGTTATCAACATTTGCTACCTTTAGCGGAATTGCTTCTACCCACTTTGTGAAATAATTTGTAGCAGTTATGATGAACTTATGTTTCTTACAAGAGTGAGGAACGATCTCACCTATTATATCCAGTCCCCATTGTTCAAAAGGTTGTTCAATGTTAACTAGCTAGAGTGGCAAGGTTGGTTTCCTTTGTCTTCCTGCAGCGGTCTAACAAATTTTTCATTTTCTCACATAGGCATGTGTACCTTTGAATAATGGTGGCCAATAATATCCATCACGAAGGATTTTATGTGCAGTAGTATCTCCTCCAAAATGTCCTCCAGCTGGTCCATCATGGAGGTCCTGCAAAATTTTCTTTGCTTCATATTTTTCTACACATCTTAATAAAACATAAACATAATTTTTTTTGAATAAAACACCATGAATGATCTCATACTGTTTTGCTTTAAGTCTTAGAGCTCTTTTGTTTTTATAATTAAGTTCTGGTGGAGCATAACCATTTTTTAAATAGAACAAAAGATCATAATGTTGAGATTCACTTTCAGTAACACATACCTCATATATTTGAATTGTCTTACCTGAATCTTCATTTGCTGAAATATTTGATGCTCCATTAATCAATCTGCAAAAACCTTGTCCTGTAACAATTTTAGTAGGTTTAATGTCAAGATCATATTCTTGCAGATTTATTACCTAGTTTGCTCTTTTATCACCTAACTCTTTTTGTATAAGTAATTATCTCAACGTTGAGAATGGAACAATAACTTTTGTATGAAATTTGAGTAAAAACGATCTAAAATGTTTAATGGATTTGAATATTGCAAAGGTTTGTTTCTCTACTTCACAATAATTGAGTTCTTCTCCTTTAAAATTCGAACTGAAGAAAGAGATATGTGCTTCTAAATTTTGATCATTGATTTGTGTTAGCACTGTAGTGTAAGACAATTCAAAAGCAAAAGTGTACAAAATAAAAGGGTTAGAAAATTTGGGAGTAATTAGAGAGGGAGTGTCAATTATAGCTTGTTTGATTTCTTAAAAGATTCCCTTTCATTATTTCCCCATTTAAACAGAATTTTTCATCATGATCTATAAAGGTAAACAATTTGGGAAAAATCAGGAACAAATATTTTTACAAAATTAATTTGTCCTAAGAAATATTGCATCTATTTCTTGTTATGGGGCAAAGGAATCTCTAAAATAGCTTTAATTTTTTCTGGATCTATACAAATTCCTTCTTTACAGACAATGAATCCTAGAATTTTTCCTTCATTTAAAGCAAAGTAGGACTTTTTAGGATTAAGAGAAATCCCATATCTTGTGCATCTTTCCAATATTTGTTTCAAGTCATGATAATGATTGTTTCTTTTTTAGAATATATGGTGATGTCATCTAAATAAACAACAACTATTTTGTTGATCAAACCTTTGAAAGCGATATCCATTTCCCTTTGAAAGGTAGCTCCTACGTTTATTAATCGGAAAGTCATTTTCTGATATGCATAAGTTCCCCATTTAGTTCTAAACATGGCCTTTAATCTATCATCTATATGAAAAAGTACTTGATTGTAACCTAAGAAACCATCAAGAAAAGACATAATCTCATAACTAGCAACTAATTGCAAGATTTGTTCCATAGGTGGTAAAGGGAAATTGTATTTTTCAATGGCTTTATTCAAATTGCAAAAATATATACAAATCCTAATGTTGCCATTCTTCTTCCTAACTGGTACTAAATTTGATAACCCATTTGGAATGTCTCACTAGAAAAATGATTTTTTCCTTAAGGAGTTTATTCAGTTCATTTTTTATTTGATTTTCCAGATTTTGATGAATCTTTCTCAATTTCTGTTGAACAGGTTTTGCATGAGGTATCATTGGGATGGTGTGTTGGATGATGGAAGTATCATAAGTCTTTAGATCTTCATAATTCTAGGCAAAGACATCTTATATTTTTTCAAAATACGAACAAAAGATAATCTCTCATCAGGAGAAAGATTCAAACCTAAATTGACATTTTGAGGTTTAGATTCAGATCCAAGATTTACTAATTCAAACCTCAATGTTGAACTCTGAAGTTTACAATTAGATATTTTCTTGAATCCATCTTTTAGATCATAAAGGTTTTCAAGTTTAATCACAAATTTGGCGTGAAAATTATCTTCATTTACTTGCTTCATCAGTTTGTCATGTTCATCCTCGTCAATTATCTTATCAGAATATGATTCTTCAGATGTTAAGAAACTTAAGATATATTTATCATCATTAAACACTTGCCAGTTTATAATGTTATCAATAATAGAAGGGCGAAAAACGTTGTGAAACCAACTCACAAAAAGATAGAAAAGAGAGATCAACGCCTTCAAAATAAGGCTCTTCAAGGGGGCAACCTCCTTTACATTACACAAATGAACAATTCTTGGACGATAAAAATGACAAGACCTCCTTTCTATATATAGGAGTCTAAGGGGTCATAATGTAATCAAAGCCGGCATAAAAATGATAATTTAAGGGCACAACAATAACAATAGTGGGCTTCTATGGGGCACAATAATAACAATATGGGTACTACATGGGCACAAAAATATAATAAGGGGGTTTCACTAATAATAATAAGGGGTTACACTAGTAGTATAGGGACCTAACATGCCCCTATCCTTCAAAAGTGTTGTCCTCAACACTTGAGTAGTTATGGATGCTTCTGTATAAAATTATCATCCTTCCATGTGGAATCTCCAGCGGGTAAGTTCTTCCACTTGATGAGATACTATGAAATTGATCGATTTCGAAGTAGTCAACTTCTCGGTTCTGTGAATGCTTCAAGTTCCAATATGATTTTTCCTTACTTGTCAAGTTTGGGAAATATTTTTGGAACTGGGATCTTCAACAACTTTTGAATGAGTTCCCACCCTACTTTCACCATTCTTCCGTTCATCCCTTGCTTTGTTTATCAAATTTGGTTGGATAATTATACCAACCTCTACCATTTCTGCAACCATATGTTCAATTTCACTCCTTTGGGCATATGGATGTCTATAAGTCCTGATGTTTGGAGGAACACTTCCTAGAATCAAGTGAATAACATGATCATGATCATGAATACGTGGAGACCTTTGGGAGTCTCAAATACCTTGGAATGATTGTCCAAGACTTTTTGGAGATCTGGAGAAATAGATGATTTCGATGTGGGAACCATTAGCGAACATAATTGTGCAATTACGCCTCATTGTTATTTCTTTAGAAGCATTGTCATTCCATTAGAGTTGATTATCTTTCTTGGTTTCCCTGTGATACCCCTTAACTTAACTTCCTTTCCTTCTGAAGAAAATTTCATGAAAAGTTCTTGAAAATTAAAATCTAATGTACCCAAGGATTGTAGCCATTGGACTCTTCGTACAACATCAACACCACCCATTGGAATGGAAAGCATTGGGCTATTCAATACATATTCTCCCATGGATAGCTTGATATTATGGGACTTTCCAAATTAATTTATGGTTCCTCCACTTATAACCGTCACTTGACACTCTGGTGCTGGATATAGGAAGCAATTAAATTCCTTGGCTATCTTACAATGAATAAAATTATGGGTACTACGTGAATCAATCAACACTATTACCTTTTTATTCTTGATATGTCCTTATACCTTTATAGTTTGAGGAGTGGTAATTCCAACCATGCATTACAAGATATGGTTGGATTCATTTCTTCTTTCTCTGTAGTTGGTTCTTGGTGAGTATCCTTTTCTTTTGATGTTTCTTGATACTTTTCTTCCTGATATTTCACTGCTTGAACCTTATTCTTCTTGATATGTCCTTCTATCTTGAGAGTTTGAGGAGTGGTAATTCTTGCCATTGCAATACAAGATATGGTCGGATTCATTTTTTCTTTCTCTAGGTTTGGTTCCCGATTTATATCCTCTTCTTTTGACATTTCTTGATCCTTTTCGTGATTAGGAGGCCTTTCTTGTAGCAGCTCTGTCCCACCTTCCTTCAAACCTTCCATGTCTTTCTTCAAATCTTCCATGCGTTTCTTCCAATATGATTTCATACCATCGATACCAGCTTCCATGGAGTAGATAAAACTATTTATCTTTTGCTTCTCTAGAATATCATTTACCCTTATATTCAATTTTTGAAAGTCCTCAATGTGCTCTGCCATTGAACCCTTTTGTTTGAGATTTATCAATTGGCTAAAGAAGGTGTTTCTCTTTGTATCGTCATAATGTGCTATCATTTCCTCCGTGAAAATTGACCACGTGACAAGTGGTTTACGAGAGCAAAGCCCTTTATACCATAAAAATTGATTTGGTTCTAAATAATTAGATGCAATACGTACCTTTTGTAACAGTTGTACACCATGTAAATCAAAATATTTCTCCATTTGTAGTATCCAATTTACCAAATCCTTGCCATCAAACTTCCTCATCTCGCTTTTTCTTGATTTTAGGAGCTCGGTCTTGAAACAACTGTAACTCCATAATTTCGGATCTTTAAGTTCTAAAATTTAGACCTGTAATAGCCCTCTGAGTCCTCTTTCTAACTCTGCAAGTCCAATCACAATTGGATTCCCGAAGAAAGATTTATTCCAAATCTCCCGTGATGACCTAATTATAAACTAGTTCAGTAGAGTGAACTTCTACAATGTTCCACGTGTCACTATTTCAACCTTAGGTTCTGGAAATTATACCCAAACAAAATATGGTCCGCCCTCTTTCTGTAATTTCTTACGAAATTGCAATCTGATGCTCAGAGAGAAAGTTATGAGGATTTTCCAAGGTCGCCTGTTTAGGATGTAATTCAGGAGTCTGCAAAAACCCTAACTTCCTCAGATCATATATCCGAAAATATAGCGAAACAAGATCTGAAATTCAGACCTGAGGTTCAGGCCAATTTCTTCTCAAATGGGTTTTTTTTTTTTTTTTGAAACTTCGTAGTGAAAACTTTATAGTGACAATTCCACAATGACCTATTTTAGATGAAATTTTGGAGCTTGCAAAAACCCTAACTTCCTCAGATCATATCTCCGTAAAATTAGAGATACGAGATCTGAAATTTGGACCCGAGGTTCAGCGAAATTTTGTCTCAAATGGGTTTTTTTAGCTTCTAAAACATCGCAAAAAAAAAGTTATAGCGAAAATTCCACGATGACCTATTTGGAGTAGCGAAACCCTAGAATCCAAAGCTTTGATACCAAATGTTACGAAACGAGCTCACAAAAGATAGAAAAGAGAGATCAACGCCTTTAAAATAAGCCTTTTCAAGGGGGAAACCTCCTTTACATTACATAAATGAACAATTCTTGGATGATACAAATGACAACACCTCTTTTCTATATATAGGAGTCTAAGGGGTCATAATATAATCAAAGTCGGCATAACAATAATAATGTAAGGGCACAACAATAATAATAGTGGGCTTCTATGGGGCACAATAATAATAATATGGGTACTACATGGGCACAAAAATACAATAAGGGGGTTGCACTAATAATAATAAGGGGTTACACTAGTAGTATAGGGACCTAACAAAAAATTAACTTAATTGAAAATCAATCTGGACTGAAATCTTCAGGTGGAGTTATTTTGGATTCGACATTGGCTAGTAAATCAGCACTAGCATTTTGAAGTCTTGGGATTGGAGATGTTGGAAATAATACTGAGGGGGGGGTGAATCAGTATTATCTAGTCAATTATTTTTTATTTGAAACCCAGATCATATACGCTACTTCAGTTAGAGAAAACAGCGTATATACGCAACTACAGATAAGGAAACTCGCGTATATTATGCAGACTTATAATTTAATTTATTCTATAGATGTTGATCATTAATCTGTGCATTAGAATCATATAAACAGTAAACATGAACAGTAAAACAGAGCAGAATATAATCAAACACAAGAACACAAGATATAAGGTGGAAACCCAATATGGGTGAAAACCACCTGCTGCAATTCGTCTCAATCTTCTTTTAATTAGAAACTTCTTTTTACAAGGATTCTGTACTGGTGCAGTCCTTTACCATTACATAGGTTACTACCTGTAGAGAGCTACAACCCTCTCTCAGTCTCTAGCTTCTCCTAGAAGGGAGCTACAACCCCCTTAGCTCTTGTACTAGCTAGGATACTAGTACGCAGGCTACTACCTGCAGAAGGCTACAACCTTCTCTTTTCTTCCAGGGACCACGTTTCATAAATTTTCAGGCTGGATCCATGAACAACAATCAATCATCAAGAATTTCAGCATCAAACAATCTCCTTTTCACCAATTAAAACTGAATCAAATAGACACTTCTCTGACAGTTGTACCCAGAACACATTAACAGTATCCACACACCAATTTTGAACCCAGATCATTGCAGCAATAAACAGAAGCAGCTAGAACATAATTTAAGAGGCGTACGCTACTTCAACAACTAGAAACCTGCGTGCATACGCTTCTGTGTTTGGACCAACCTGCGTATACACAGTTTTTATTCACAGAACTAGCGTGTATACGCACCTTCGCTTCACTAAACCTGTGTACAGATCTATAAAGGATAATTCACTCTTTCAAACATTAACCCAGATTTTATAGATCAAGCATGCGCAACATATAGTAGATCAAAATCATACAAAGATACTATTATTCAAGCCTTAAGATTTTGACCCATCAATAGTACTTATCCTTCTCCTTGTGCTCAGGTTCCTTCTTTATTCAGATCAAGATCTGCACCATAACCCAATCACTATTATTCCAGATCTATCACTTTATCAGATATTCAAATAATTCAGATTTTTGTTTGCCAAATGATCTCCTTCCTCTTTTATAGCCTTAGGTCTTTCACAATACCACAGTCCAACACCATAACAAATCAATACCATGGACCCAATACTTGGGATCAACACTTCTGACGAGATACCATGGCCCAAAACCATAGGTTCAAATACCAAGGACTAAATACTACGGACCAAAAATACGTTCTCCCATATGTACGTGCTTTTCCTTGCGTGAAAGCGCGTGTATATGCATACGCGCCTTTGGAACGTCTAACCCGCGTGTATACGTGGCTTCATCAAGGTGAACTTGCGTATATATTTTTTCTTTCATTTTGAGAGCCTAAACTGTGATCTGTCACCAGAGTGAGTTGCCATCAAGGACAACGCCTGTGCCATAGCACCAAACCTGTGTCATAATGCCAACAATCTCCCCCTTTGGACTTGATGGCAACCCCAAGATCCTAAAATTCATTCTCCCCCTTTGTCATCAAGGGAAAAGGGTTATGTTCCCCCTGAGTACATGCTGAAAACTCTGCTCTGTTGTGCTAACCATGCTCCCCCTGACTGTAGGCAAGATCTGCAAAATGTGTTCTTCAAGAAGAAACATGACTTATACATCATAAATGACCTTCCTATCACCAAAAGACTCTATACATACATCCATCACCCAACCAAGTGGGAAACATCAAAAATTTACATATGACAAATAGGAATATTACATCATTCATCCCAAGCATAGTGGGGAAACCAAAATAGGAATTTACATGACCTTGATGATAAAAGATATACATTACATAAAGACGAGCAAGATTATGAAAGTCATCAATAACTAATATCAGCAGCATCTATCAATCACTATTCAAATCAGCAACCATGTTCTCCTTCTATTCTTATTATGTACTTGTTCCAACAGCTGTGAACTTGAACCAAGAGCTTCCAAGATAATGCCAACAATGCATTATTAGAAGTTTATCTGCTCCCCCTAAACCTGTGCCAGATGATCTCTGTCAGACCCATATCAGACTCTCTTCAACCAGAGTCTATCCCCACTGATTTTCTTCAAACCACCATATACGCGACTATATCTGCATAAATCGGCGTATGTACATGGATCCTCCTCATGCAACTCGCATACAACCATATTTTTCTGAAACAAACAGGTTTCGACAGCAAGATGATGCATCAACTACCCCCAGCTTTTGTCTGAGGTATTCAAATGTCTCCCTGGGTAGTGGTTTGGTGAGAATATCAGCAACTTGTTCATAGGGAACATACTCCAATTTGACCTTTGGTTCCAGTACTTGTTCCCAGAGAAAATGATACTTGATCGGTATGTGCTTAGTCTTAGAATGCATGACTGGATTCTTTGAGACACTGATAACACTTGTATTATCACAAAAAAATGGAAATAGGTGGAGTACAAGTGATTTGAAGATCTTGCAATGTTTGCATCATCCAAAGGAGTTGTGTGCAGCAAGATGCACCAGCTACATATTCTACTTCAGCTGTAGATAAAGCAATAGAACTTTGTTTCTTGCTAAACCAAGATACTAATCTAGGACCCATGAAGAATGCACCACCACTAGTGCTTTTTCTGTCATCCACACTTCCTGCCCAATCTGCATCTGTATATGCATGAACTGTGAGATCTGTATCTCTAGGATACCATAAGCCATAGTTTTGAGTTCCTTGAAGATACTTGAAAATTCTCTTAACTGCCTGAAGATGAGTTTCCTTTGGATTTGCCTGAAACCTTCCAACTATTCCCACTGCATGCATAATGTCTAGTCGGGTACCTATTAGATAGAGTAGACTACCAATCATGGATCTATAGGTTGGTTGATGCACTGTTGTTGATTCATCATTTGTGTTGAGGCTGCATCCTGTCACCATAGGGGTACATACTGGTTTCGAATCCTCCATCCCATATTTCTTCAAGATTTGCTTGAGATACTTGGTTTGTGATAGAAAGATGCCATCATTGTTTTCTTGGACTTGTAAACCAAGACAATATGTGAGCTCACCAAGCATAGACATTTCAAACTCTTTTTGCATTACTAAGGCAAAATTTTGACTAATGTCTTCTTCATTGCTACCAAAGATGATATCATCAACATACACAACAAGTATTAGAAACTTATCATTGTCAATTTCTATATAAAGATTTCTATCAGTTGATCCTTTTATAAAACCTTGTTGACGGAGGTATTTATCCAAATGATAATACCAAGCCCTTGGAGCCTGTTTAAGGCCATAGAGAGCCTTTTTGATTCTGCATACAAGCTTTGGATCATTTCCAAGGATAAATCCATCTGGTTGCTCAATATACACTTCTTCATCCAAGTCTCCATTTAAAAAAGCAGATTTCACGTCCATTTGAAATACTTTGAACTTCTGAAAACTAAAGAAAGCAAGGAACACTCTGATGGCCTCAAGTCTAGCAACGGGAGCAAATGTTTCTTCAAAGTCGATTCCTTCTTGTTGAGCATACCCTTTACAAACCAGTATGGCTTTGTTTCTAATAAATTCCCCATTTTCATTCAACTTGTTTTTGAATATCCATTTTGTCCCTATGACATTCTTATCTTTTGGTCTAGGAACCAACTCCCAAGTGTTATTCTTTTCAATCTGCTCAAGTTCTTCATCCATTGCCTTGACCCAGCATTCATCTTTGCATGCCTCTCTTACATTTTGTGGCTCAGTGGAGGAGAGTGATGCCAAATAGCTTGAAGCTTCTGCTATTGTTCTTCTTGTTTGTATACCAACCTCTTTCTACCCCAAAATTTGAGATTCTGGATGATTCTTCTGAATGTACCTAGATGGAGTCTTTTCTTCTATCCTTATCTGTTCTTCTGGCACCTCATGGGTTTCTTCTTCATCATGAATCTAATTTGATGTTGATGGATAGTCCTCATCATCTTCAAAATTTTCAGATCTTACCTACCTAGGAGTGCTTTCTTCTTCATCAACCACTACATCAATACTTTCAACAATTTTTCCAAGCCTTTTATTGTAACACTTGTATGCTTTGCTATGGGGAGAGTAACTGAGGAGAATGCCTTCATCTGCTCTAGGTTCAAACTTACCAATATTTTCATAAGTATTTTTGATGTAGCATTTACTCCCAAAAATTTTGAAGTATTTAACCAAAGAAGTCTTACCATACCATAGTTCGTAAGGAGTCTGAGTGCTTTTCACCCGGACATTTGTCTTGTTGAGAATAACAACTGCAGCAAATGCAGCTTCGCCCCAGAAAGATGCGGGAGTTCTAGACTCATCCATCATAGCAAGAGCCATTTGTTGAACTGTTTTGTTCATCCTTTCCACTACTCCATTTTGTTGAGGAGTCCTTGCAGTAGATAATTCTCTTCTTATTCCATGTTCTTCACAAAAATCGAAAAATTCATTTGAGGTAAACTCCCCACCTCTATCAGACCTGAGGCATTCAATTTTGTGATCTGATTCGTTTTCAACCAAGGCTTTGAACGATTTGAATTTTTTGAAGGCTTCGTCTTTGTGCTTCACAAGTCCTATCCAACACATCCTGGAAAAGTCGTCAATGAATAATATAAAGTATTCTTCTCCCTGAGGTGAACTTTTCCTATATGGACCACATACATCAGTATGGACAAGTTCAAGTGGCCTTCTAGCTGATCCTTCCTTCTCATGGAAGTTAGTTCTGGTTTGCTTACCAAACTGACATGATTTATATATTGTATTGTCTGGAATTCTGATGTCTGGAAGACCACGAACTGCCTGGTATTTGCATGCTTTCGTTATTTGTGAGAAGCTTAGACGCCCCAATCTCCGGTGCCATAGCCAGTGTTCATCATTCTTGCTTAGATAGCATTGATGTTGTCCTTCTTTGAATATGTATACATTATTTGGAGTTCTTATGCCTTTGATCACTATTTTTCCTGTATCAAGATCATGAACACTACATCCATTTGATCGAAATATTACCTCAGTTCCTTGATCACACATTTGACTGACACTCAATAGATTATGCTTTAAGCCATCAACATACATAACATTTCCAGCTTTGACCTTTTCTTTCAACTAAACAGAGCCTTTACCTTTTATGAGCGCAGGGGTGTCATTTCCAAATGAGACCTTCTTCTCCTTCTCTAAGGCACTATATGATTGAAGTTTTTCCTTATCACCCGTCATATGTTTCGAACATCCATTGTCGATGTACGATTGATTTTCCTGCCTTTCTGCATATAAGGCTATACTGCATCTTTCTGGTTGCGGTTCTTTCATTCTCCATGTTTTGGCACTTGAGGCTTGTTCCTTTTGAGTTGTTTGTCAAAATCTTCTCCTGCATTCAGAATCTTCATGACCAAATTTGTTACAAATAGAACATTTTATTTCATTTTCAAGGCAGAAAAGTTATTGTAGGTCGTTTTCGTGATCCCAGTCATACTTCTTTGTTTTTGAGCTTCTCTAGTTATGATTGCCTTATAGGCAACACATTGAGCTGCTTTGTGACCAAAGTTATGACAAGAGAAACATTGGCCTTTAAAGAAACTTTTGTGATTATCAAATCTACCAACCAATTGATTGTAGTTTCTATTGACATCCATTCTTGAGGCAAATTGAGAAGGTTTTACCTATGGCTGGTTGTAGCTTCTGTTCATCCTTAAAGTAGATTGCCCCCGATTTACCTGGTAGTCTTTGTTCATTCTTGAGGTAAATTGTCCCTAATTTACCTGGTGAGCATCATTGTGCCTTTGTAGTTGATTGTCAACCTTTTCACTTCTCCTTGCTACATCAAGATAACTTTTGGAGGTGGATGGCTTCTGCGCTTGAGATGATTCTTCATTATATCCCAGACCTGTCTTGAGTAGTGGAGAACGCTGCACTTTGATAATCTCATCTAAAATTTCAGATCCTTTAGTAAATCTAAGATTAAGAGCTTTTGTTTTCTCAATCTCTTTTCTGAGTCCCACAATTTCACATTCTAACTTTTCATGATGTTTTTCCTTTTCAGCAAGTTGGAATTGCAGAGTATCTATGATCATATTCTTTTCTTCTAAGCAAATTTTGAGTTTAGAAATATCTTCATAAAGACCTTCTTCATCTATGGCATCCAAGAAATCATCATCTTCAAAAGCCATTAAAATTCTATAATTATTACTTTGTTCATCTTCATCACTATTTGAAAGTCCATCACTGTCTTCATGAGTGTAATAGCTTTTCTTATTTACATTCTGTTTCTTGTTCCATCTAACAAGTTCCTTACCTTTGTCAAGCTTATCTTTCTGAGGACACTTGGCAGCATAGTGACCGACTCTTCCACAAGCAAACCATTTCAAAGGTAACTTACCTCTGAATCTTCCAGCACCCCGTTGAAGGTTCTTGACAAAAATTGATTCTTCCTCTTCTTCTGACATATGTCCTGACTCATAGTAATCTCCTTTGCCTGAAGCCTTGAATGCAACTTCTCTCCTGTCTGATGGTCCTCCTTTCCTCATTTCGTAAGCAGTTAGAATTCTGTGCGGCTGTGACATGGTAAGGTTCTGTAGATTCTGTTTTTCTTCTATTGCAGAAACTTTTGATTCAAACTTAGGGGACAAAGATCTTAGAACCTTTTCAACCACAACAGCCTCTTTTATTTCTTCACCCAAGTTTTTCATACAATTAACAATCTCATCTATACGTAGGGAAATAGTTAGGCACACTTCATCATTGTGCATCTAGATTTTCATACTGAATTCTGAGGGTTGAGTTTTGCTAGTTTTACCTGTTCTCTCCTCATAGCTCAGAACGATCTTTTTCCCATATTTCTTTTGCGGTTTTATACTGCATAACCTTGACAAATTCTGATTGAGATAGACATCCTAATAGAGTATTGACAGCCTTTGCATTTGTTTCATACTGCTTCTTACTAGCCGGATCTATAGGAGTTGCTAATGGAAAAGTGTACCCTGTATCTATGATATCCCAGACTTTTGTACCAAGAGATTGAAGATAGGTTGTGATTCTTAACTTCCAATAGACGAATTTGGTCCCATTAAAAATTGGTGGCTTGATCGATGCTTCTCGCTCGTAGTTGCTCATGATGATAGATCTTCCTTCAAGCGATCAAGCTTCTTCTGAAGGACCTGCTCTGATACCAATTGTTGGAAATAATACTGATAGGGGGGATGAATCAGTATTCTCTAGTCAATTATTTTTTATTTCAAACCCAGATCATATACACTACTTCAGTTAGAGAAAACAGCGTATATACGCAACTACAGATAAGGAAACCCACGTATACTATGCAGACTTATAATTTATTTTATTCTACAGATGTTGATCATTAATCTGTGCATCAAAATCATATAAACAGTAACCAGGAACACTAAAACAGAGCAAAAGACAATCACACACAAGAACACAAGATATAAGGTGGAAACCCAATGTGGGTGAAAACCACCTACTACAATTCGTCTCTATCTTCTTTTAATTAGAAACTTCTTTTTACAAGGATTCTGTACCAGTGCAGTCCTTTACCAGTACACAGGCTGCTACCTGCAGAGAGCTACGACCCTCTCTCGTTCTCCAGCTTCTCCTAGAAGGGAGCTACAACCTCCTTAGCTCTTGTACTAGCTGGGATACTAGTACGCAGGCTACTACCTGCAGAAGGCTACAACCTTCTCTTTTCTTCCAGGGACCACGTTTCATAAATTTTCAGACTGGATCCATGAACAACAATCAATCATCAAGAATTTATGCATCAAACAATCTCCTTTTCACCAATTAAAACTGAATCAAATAGACACTTCTCTTAAAGTTGTACCCAGAACATAGAAACAGTATCCACACACCAATTCTGAACCCAGATCACTACAGCAATAAACAGAAGCAGCTATAACATAATTTAAGAGACGTACGCTACTTCAAAAACTAGAAACCTGTGTGCATATGCTTCTATGTTTGGACCAACCTGCGTATATGATGTTTTTATTCACAGAACTAGCATGTATATGCACCTTCGCTTCACTAAACCTGCGTACAGATCTATAAAGGATAATTCACTCTTTCAAACATTAACCCAGATTTTATAGATCAAGCATGCGCCACATATAACAAATCAAAATCATACAAAGATACTATTATTCAAGCCTTAAGATTTTGACCCATCAATAGAGCTTATCCTTCTCCTTGCCCTCAGGTTCCTTCTTTATTCAGATCCAGATCTGCAGCATAACCCAATCACTAGTATTCCAGATCTATCACTTTATTAGATATTAAAATAATTCAGATTTTTGTTTTTCAAATGATCTCCTTCCTCTTTTATAGTCTTAGTCATTTCACAATACCACGGTCCAACACCATAACAAATCAATACCATGGACCCAATACTTGGGATCAACACTTCTGACGAGATACCATGGCCCAAAACCATAGGTTCAAATACCAAGGACTAAATACCACGGACCAAAAATACATTCTCCCACATGTACACGCTTTTCCTTGCATGAAAGTGTGTGTATACGCATACACGCCTTTGGAACGTCTAACCTGCGTGTATACGAGGCTTCGTCAAGGTGAACCTGCGTATATATTTTTTCTTTCATTCTGAGAGCCTGAACTGTGATCTGTCACCAGAGTGAGTTGCCATCAAGGACAACACTTGTGCCATAGCGCCAAACCTGTGTCATAATGCCAACAGGAGAAATATCAAAAACCAAGAAATGTGAAGTAAGAGATTGAACTAGAGTCTGATAATGTTTCAAACTGTTGGAGATACAATGAATAGTATTTCTAACCTGTTTGATAACAATTTATGAATCTCCAAATACTTGAAGATACTAGACATCTAGAGATATTGTTTTATACAAGCCTTGAACAAGAGCTTCAAACTTAGCAACATTGTTTGTACATTCAAAGTCTAATCGGCAAGCTAGCTTTGTCTTTTCTCCATCTAGACTAATTAAGACACATCCTACTCCAGCACCATCATTAGATCTAGATCCATCAAAATATAAAGTCCAAAACAAAGATTCAACTAAAGGCTTATCTACAAAATTTTACACATTAGGTTAAATATGTTTGTAAATAGTTTTCAATTTGTGAAGTGACAGAATTAACTGACAACATTGATTCTTGAGCTCTGAAGTTACCCAAAAAATACTCTGAGGAATAATTCCCAAGAATATTACTAGTGAAGATGACTAGTTCATTTTCTTCATCTAGATCAGTTACTGAATTTTTCATATGTTTTTCGCGATCGACATGGATTTGATTTGTTTTTCCATTATGTGGTAACCACATATGAGACCAGTCTGTAGCAAAGTAACCATGTAACTTTTTAGACCAATCCCTACTTAGGATTAAACCATAGAAATCCAGAATATCAGCGACCAGAATGGCAATGATTTGGAATATCTCAGGATTAGAAGAAAGTCTAATCAGGACTGAGTTGATTTCTCCTTATACTTTAACTTTTGCTCTATTAAGTTGCACTATATGAACAATAGATTTTTGGGGAGATATGTTCAATTTTGAACAAGCTGATTGAGGCATTATATTTGATAACACTTTAGAATCGACTCATTTTTATTGAAGAGTTCAAAATTTAAAAGAAATGGGGGAGTGTGAGGATTTTATCTATCATCGATCAAGATAGCATCTTTGGAAGCGATTTTCTCTGTAGAATTAGTAGTAGGCTTACCTATTCCTCCTGCGGCTTTAGAAGCAAAACAGTTGGTAAAGGAGATGCATTCAATTCATTAAGAAGATATCTCTGTTGTTGTTTTAATTTTGAAACTTCAAATAAAGAGATATTAGCCTTAACTTATTTCATATCTTCCACTATATTATACTCAATGTTATCAAAGACAACCAAATTTTTTGATGTGGATGGAGGATTAGAAGAAGAAGAAGGGGTTCTTTTGTTGATGTTTTTGTCTTTATTGGCAGAACTAGAAGTCTTTTTTTTATGGATTGTTTGAGGAGGATCAGGTGATCCTTTACTTCTTGTACTTACAGGTAAAGCTTCGTGCTCTTCTTGATTTTCAGAAGTAGGAATGACAAAATCCCAAAGCTCGTTGACTTCTACAAATTCTTCATCTTGAGACTCCTCAGCAGACATAATTATTTCTTCTTCATCGTCATACTCATCTGATTCTACGTTTGATATAACATTGGGGGGTTTGGAGGTCGAAGTCTAAGTTCTTTTAAAGGGTCTGAAAGATTTCTTTGAAGTTTTGAGCACATATTTTTTAATCTCAACCATCTCGTTAGACATAGTTTTGAGGAATTTCTGTAGTCTTCCGAGAAAGGATCTTTTAGAGTTTATTCTTTGGTTCATCCTTCAATGAAACTTTTTTGGATCTTCTTTCATCCAATGCAGTTTTCTTTTCTAAAGCAAGTATTCTTTTCTCAACGGCTAGTGCTTCTTTCATGTTTTCTACTAGAGTTGTTTTATTAGCCCTATCGACAAAAAATGTGATATTTGAGGGTAAGGTAGATATATATCACTCTTTCTGTATGTAAACACTAGGTTTGGATGTATCTGTGATTTTATTCAAGAATTTATTAAATCTTGAATTAAAATCCTTAATTTTTTCATTGGGGTTTGCTTTAAGATTATAGAGATCATTAATCAAAGTGGCAGTAGTGCGATCATCACCAAACTTAGTTAAGAATTGTTCTTCGAATATATCCCAGCTAGTAATGGAACCTGATGGTAATGAAAAATACCATGAACCTACAAATCCTTCAAAAGTGTAAGGAAATAATCTTACTATACAATCCTCTTCAGCAACTCCATTCAGATTAATGGCTAACATATAATTGTGGAGATGTTCTTCAGCAAGAAGTCCATCATCAGGGTTAAATTTTGGTTGCCATATTTCAGGATGTTTAGATAGATCATGAAGAGGTGTTGGCATTCATACAACTCTAGGATTGGTCCATCGTCTTGCAGACATTAATGGAATTTGAGTAAAAGTGGATATAGAAGGTGATTGTGTGGAAGAAGAGGCAAATTGTGTATAAGTTCTAGATGAACTGGCACCAGTATTCTGAGAAGAACGGGTATGAACAGGAGGATTGATTGAAGGAAATGTATGAAATGAAGGTGTTTGTGGAGGTGAGTTTGAAAAAATCTCACTAGTAGATGTTTGTGATTCAGTTTTCTTAGTCTTCTTTCGGAAAGAAGGAAGAGGAAACTCGAATGGAGTAACTCCAAGTTTTTCACTCTGAGAACGAGTTAAAATCCAAGTAGGTTGAAAATATGAAGATACATTACCTTCAAATGTATCTGATCGTTGAGGTTTTTTACCAGAGATAGAAATACTTTTCAATTTTTCAATTAAAGTTTCAACCTATGATTCCTGATGATAAGAAGGTGAATCGGTCGATGTGGGTAATGTTCTAGGAGATTGTGCAGGTGTTTGTTCAACTTCTGATCTAGAAGTAGGAGTTTTAGATCAAGATCTAGAAGTTGGAGGTGATATTGAGGGGGAGTGACTCTTAGAATGGCCTTTAGATTTAGATTCAACTCTTTTTTCCATTCATAGTCGAGGCCCTTCTTCTAGCGCCAAAAATGTTGAAGGCTTGGAATGTCTTTGCCTCAACATCGAGGAAACCACCTAGTCAGGAACATGAATATCGTTCATTTTTTGTTTGGGATAGTGGTTCCAACTGGGGATATAGGGACCAGTTTCCCATTTAAAAATATAGCGAAGTTTGGGGTGTGATATAGATGGGATGAAAACTAAGTAAATATGAGTACAAACAAGTAAATCAATATATATATCTATCTAATTCTCGGGAATATAACGAACTTTACATACGCGATTTCATAAAGATTTCTTTAGAAATGAAAGATAATATAGATCATCAAACATTTAAAAGAATTAAAACAAATTAAAGATAATTAAATTGGTTAAATATTTAATCAATTTAATTATTAAGCACATATCACATAAAAAAATATTATATCGTTTCATACATACAACTAAAGATAACAATTAATACATTCTTCAGTAGTGAAATAATGCTTAATCGAGTTGTGATATTGCATATAATAAAATAGTGATAAAATGTAATTGACTTTCAAACATAGAACATAGAATTAATAAAAGCTAATAATACCACATATATCAATTCTCTGCTTATGAAAGAAGTCAGTCTATGGCCTAGCCTTTCTATTAAAAATATCAAAGAAATACATAAGTGCAAGTTCCTTGAGTCTTCTTACAAAAATTCTCAACCTCTTCTCTAAAAACATGAGAAGGTATTTATAAATAAAAGTCATATTATCAAAAACAAAAAATTCATATTTTGCTAAGGAGGTTGAAATAATCACTCCTCGAAATAAGCAACAAAAAGATAAAAATAGCTTATGTTTTAAAAAGAAACTAAAGTTGAGAGGTTGAGTGCTCTCCCATTTGTTCTCGCGTCTTATAAATGGCTCCCATCGGCTTCAATTCCAGAGGATGAGCTAGCTTGATCCACATCTATCCTGCAAAAAAGGCATCTAAAAGAGGTAGTAGCATGTACTCAGTTGCATTAACACCATTGCGAAGAACTAACCATTGTCCATAGGGTTTTACCAAAACTGTTGATGATATTCAAGATTTAACTTAGGTAATTTCTTGATGTTATCTTCTTTCTCTTTTGATTTTTTATGCCAATACTCTATGAGTGATTGAGTATCTAGCAAGAATTCTCCTGGGAACTTAGTAATAAGATTAGCATCTGTAAGACTTTCTCTAACAGTTTTGGTAATCTGGCCTGCTAGGTCTCTTGCTCTATAAATTGCTTCTTCAGCCTGCTTCATTCTGATAACCCAATCTCTAAAAAGAATATCTTTGTAAGATTCTTGTATTCTGGGGAGATTATTTTTTATTCGATCTGAACTCTCCTGCCAAGTGATGAAATCAGAAATCTTGATGTTGATATCTTCATATTATGTTCTTAATTCATACATTTGATCAGTCAATGAGTCACTGTTTTTGGAGAGGTCATTAATAATATTTGAATTCTTTATCCATTATTTGACTTGATGACTCCGTTACAGGAGGCTTTGCCTTACTAGTTATAAGAGTCTTTTTAATCTCCGTTGTGGCTGAATCTTGGACTTCTTTTTCATGTGTGCTATCTAGTTCTTTGTTGAGCTGATCCCAGAGTTTATCGAGCTCACTAATAGATAGGATCTCTTCTATTTGTTTCTCTGAGAGTGTAATAGTAGGTGTCTTTTTTGTTTCTTTTGAAGATGATGGTCAAGACTTTGTTGTAGGCAATTCTAATTGTAAAGCAAGTAGGCATTCAGAAGGCAATTTCTACAGCCTTTTATTTTTGTACTCTTTGAATAAGACAAAATCATTGGTACCTAGCCAAATCTGTGCTAACTTTTCACTTGTCTATATGACTCACATGTTTCAAATAAATCATCAGGTTCATGAACAAATGGCCTTATTTTAACCTAAGTAGTGAAATCATGAATGACCTTTTTGGGGTCGTACTATCTAGAAGGAATAGTGGGGAGTTACATGTTTTCTATTTTCTTGATCTCTAGGATAGCTTGATTGTAGCTATAAAGAGCATAGACTCCACATTGAATAGGAAATTGTGGCCAAATATCTTTTTGGATTCCTTCGATACTTTAGTTATACCATGACCTATGGTCTGATAAGCAACTTCTCGGGCCAAAAGCTTATCAGAAACACAAATAGGAAGAACATGTGGGGCCGCAAGACTCCCAAAAACTCTAACATAAGTGAAATTTTCTTTAGTAAACCAACTTCCAATAGCAGTGAAGTCTGTCATGGCTTCTTGAGACAACCTTGGTGGATTTCGATCAAAAATGGATTTGTACAAAGGCAGCATGATGTTATTGCAAATTCTATAAAAATGAGGTTGGTACTTGGATTCCCATAGAATATCAAGATATATGTGAATTGAGTAGGGTATTGGAGAGTCCATTTACATCACATTGAAGCAAAATCAAAAGAAAAACAAATGGAATCCATAATATAAGCTCTCATATAAAACGTCGATACAATTCTTTTGAGACACTGTGCTTTTGCCTATATTCTAAGATTTTGGATGCAATGTTATTAGACAAGATAGTAGCCCAATCCATTAGTTCATAATTAGAAGTGGCGTGAATCAGGGGAACCCATTCTACTGTAAATTTTTGTGTGTTCGGAGAACCAAAGAATCTACATATCATAGCAGCAGCATAACAAAAAAGATCAGCAAGAGAAGCTAAAGAATACATACCCTTACTATCATGCTTGTGCTTGCTTGGGTCTTGTCTCCATTGTCTAATGGGATCTGATTCTAATTTGTTCTTCTATGCAAATTTTTTGAGAAACTTCTTGTTGTAAATCTTTTAGGAGTCTGGTAAATGATACATCCTCTTCAAATCTTCAACTCTCAAGGATCCTACTATTGTTTTCCTTGACGTTAAGAATGTCTTGTCTTCAATATTCACGTTATCAATCATCCACTTAATCATATCTACATAGGGTAAGATTTTAGGCCGCACAGCAATTCGGTGAAGAAAGGAATTGGCAACATCTAAGAAGTTAGCCTCAGATGATGATGAGGTGTCATTTGTTGCTTCTTTAACAGTTACTACTATGGGGTCTTCTTCTTCAAATAGATTATACATTGATTCCCAAGAAGAAGCCCCTAAGTCCGGCATGCTTGTGGTGTCTATGAATAATGGATCCATCTCTATTGTTTCTTATTTGAATTGAGTTACTTCTAATTGAACAGGCGACCCTTTTCCTCTCTTTCCTGCTTTGGACATTTCAATGGAATGTCATTAATTAGCATTAGCCTACAGAAGGAAAATACAGAGGAATGTTTTAGATTTCTAAGGAAGAAAGGACACACGAGACAAATACATACATTTCAAACAACAACTCGCGAATTAAATCAATTTCGTCAACCGAGGACATTAAACCATTAGATTGAAATTTAATGAAAATATAAGTGGAGATGAGTCAGCAATTTCACCTCGCATATCTTCTATGGAAATATTTTATTTAGCGTAATGCTGCAATGTATGATGCGCTATTTGCGATATGCAATATCGCATATATGCATCGAAGATCAAGCAACATTCGTCTATATCACAATCGTAAACATAGAGATGAGTGATATTAATAAAGAGCCAGTAGAGATGTGCGACTCACAATCTACAATCAGCGATAATGAAGTGTTATTGTGGGGGGTTCAACGAGGCTTTTATGTGTGGGAGAGCGCTTTTTCTTTGTTTTCTTCGTTTTATTAAGAGAAGCTTTATTTTGCAAAGGATATCACATATCGCAACGTTTATTTAAAGGATATTATCATGACTCCCAATCATTTTGTGATGTGTAATTTTATTTTAAAAGAAAACCTAATTTATTCAACTATGGTCTAAACCTAAATGATAACCTAATATGACATATTTTGAATTTTTTTGGAATTTTTGGAATATAAACCTAAAACAAAATTTTAGAAGGGTCCCCATTATTTAAATAGGATATTTAAATAATAGGGGATTGTTGGGTACCACAACAGGGGGATAGCCTCAAGAGCAAAGCATAGGAAAGGAAATGTTGCATGCAGAGACGAATAGACATAGCCTTGACAAGGGGAACCTAGTTGCAAACAAAGGAGAAGTAAGAAATCATAGGAAGTAATTCTTTTATTGTTAAATATCTCATAGGGAAAATTGCAACCAAAAGTAAAAACATCCCTTTCCATTGATGTCAAAGGGGAAGAATATGTAGACATAAGGAGAGCTAGTAGACAAGGGGAGTGGTTGCAATCACTAAGAGAAGTTACAAATACAGAAAGAGTTTGACGCACTAAGAAAAGTTGCATATGGAAAAAGTGTTAAAAATAAGGAGAATCACAAGTTCGGGGGGAGAATCCATTTTCCATTCATGTCAAAGGGGGAGAAGTTGCAGGCACAAAGAGAATTGCATTAAGGGGATTTTTGTGGTATTATTATAAAATTAACTAACTGTTGTAATCAATGACAAAGGGAGGTATTTTCAGAAATATTGTTGTCATTAATGTCAAAGACAAAGAGAGAGTACTTATGTCCAAGATAAATCCTTGGAAAATGAAAATTATTGGAAATGTTATTTTTGGACTTTTGATGCCTCATTTCGATACCCTACCTTTGAAAGAATTTTACTCCAATTACCTAGAAAAATTGAAAGCACGGGATATATAGTTGGAAATAGCATTTTGATATATTTCCTACAATAGGTGATGCTCCCTCTAATTATATAGGTACAAGGAAATATAAAATATTTTGTCAAGATGACCCAACCAAAGTACATGCAATCAACCTAACTAGTTTTACAAGTCATCCCCATAAGTGAACATACAAACATTGTAATAAAGGGAATATGATTGTATTTGAACACCATTTAAGTAAGAAGAGATTTGAGGTTGTAATAGGAGCTAAGGAATAATTTTTGGGGTCGTCCTTGGAGTCTAAAGTTGGAAACATAAATGTTATTTATGGGGTGAATGAACCATCTTGCAATTTTCACTATAACTTTTCTTCTAGAATGTTTCAGATTGTGAAAATTGGATGATATTCATGTACCTAAGGTTAAAATTTCAAACCTTGGTTTGCAACAATTTTGGAGATATGTTTTGAGGAAGTTAGGCCTCTTGAATGCTCATAAAATCTATTTCAAATAGGCCATCTTGGTATTTTCGCTATAACCATTCCACTGAGATGTTTCTGAACATGAAAATTGGAGGATAAAGATAGAAGATATTGCTTTGGTTAAAATTTCATACCTCGGCTCACTATAATCTCGTAAATATGTTATGAGGAAGTTAGTCTTCTTGAGTGCTCATAAAATCTACTTCAAACAAGTCAGTTTGGTATTTTCACTATAACTTTATTTCTATGGTGTTTCAGAATCTGAAATATGGAGGAAACAAAGAAGACATCTCAAGGTACTTGTAGTAAAACCTTTAGACCTTATTTCTTTATAATTTCGAAGATATGCTCTAAGAAAGTTAAGCTTCCTAAATTCTTATAAAATCTAATTCAAATAGGTCATCTTGATATTTTCACTATAAAATTATTTCTATGATGTTTTAGACTCTGAACTCTGGAGGAAACAGAGAAGACATCTCACGGTAACTGTAGTAGAAATTTCAAACTTTTTTTAACTATAATTTCATAAATGTGATCTGAATAAGTTAGTGTTGTTGAATGCTCCTAAAACATTATTCAAATAGGCATGCTTGGAATTTTTGCAATCACTTTCTTTCTTAGATGTTTCAGGCTATGAAATATGGAGGGGACAAAGAGATCTTTAGGTACCTGTTGTACAAATTTCATAACCATATTTGAAATATTGAATACATGGAATGTTGTGTAATTTCATTCTTGGTAAGAAGCAAAAAGAAACAAATTTTAGGAGGAATGGACTTAATGAAGGAAGAAGCAACAGGTAGAACTGGTGAATGCAGAAGCAGCTAACAGAAATAATGAAGAAGCAAGTAGACTTAATGAAGTAAGTTGATGCCTGCAAATATTTGTAGCAAAGGGATTGGTATCTTATGTAGTTTGGTACCTATAAATCTTACAATAGTGGGGATTGGTGTCCCCTGTAGGTTGGTGCCTAGAAAACAGCAAGGGAAATTGGCATCTCTTGTAAGTTGGTCCCTATAAATTAATGTAAGAGTTGGTTGGTACCTATAAGATCTTTCATATAAATAAGTTTTGTGGTTTTCTCTTATAAGGGTTTCAACATATATCTTGTGTTACTTGCTCAATTTATGAGATTGATATTTTATGTTGTTTAACTGGAATAATTAAGTTAAAATTGTCATTATAGTGATTCACCCCCCATCCTCCTCTTATTATAATTGTAAATTAAACAATGGCTTCTAAAACAAACAAATTTTGTAAAGAATAAATTCTAAAGCACTTAACTTCCATAATCTTTTAATAGCTTCTATAGCAAAGAGCTTATGAAGAAAAAAAAAATCTATAACAACAACAAAATATTTTTCATTTCAACTCTAGGTTAGAAAAAGAGATACTCTACTATAGAAGGGATAATACACCTCATGATCCTTCACCCACAATTTGTTTATCATACCAATGAAACCCCATAATCAGTGATTGAGGTAATCACCATTTGGCTATGTGCAAAAATTGATTTATAGGATGCATATCATCAATTGAAAAAACTCCCAAGGGATTAATTGAGTTAACCGATATCAAAGGTAATGTTTAGTGGTCATATTTAAACTCTCAACAACATAGAAAAACATCTAAGGTATGATTTAGACTCTCATACATATAGAAAACTCTCATACATATAGAAAAAAATTCCATAAATCATTTTAAAATCTTAAAAAAAAATCCTTGTGGATGGATTTAGACACCTAACAACGGGTAAAAATGTCAAAAGATGATTTTAGGCACTCAACATTGGAGGAAAACACTGAGAAGTACAATCACTAGGTAGTGAATACAATGTCAAGGGGTCTGTAATTTCACCCCTACATATGACAAAATTCCCAACAAGCAAAAGAATGCAAAGTATGGTTAATGTATGTCCTATGGGTGAGAGAGAAACAATTGGGTAAGAGAAAAATGGCTTAAGAGAAATGTAAATATGTATTGGCATGAAAGGAAATGTTTAACTACTAAGTAAAACACCAACAAATGATTAAGGTGCCCAACCATTGTTTAAAATGTTTGCGGAATGAAATGAAAACCCAAGCAAGTGGGAGAACATCTCAAAACTTGTAGAATGTTCCAAGCGAGTGGGTAACATCCCAAAGAATTGAAAAATGACCCACGCAATAGGAAAACATCCTAAAGAATTGTAAACATTCTAGGGAAGTATGAAACATGTCAACATATAACAAGTAAAATACCAACAAATGATTAAGATGCACATCCATTGCTTTAAATGTCTAAGAAATGAAATGAAAACCCAGGAAAATAGGAATCAACCCAAACAAGTGGGAGAAGATCTCAAATTTGCAAAATGTTCCAAGAAAGTGGATAACGTCCCAAAGAATTGCAAAATGACCGAAGCAATGGGAAAACATCTCAGAGACTTATAGAACATTCTAGGGAGGTAGGAAATGTCCCAACAAATAACAAATCACCCATGAAACTACTAATTTGATCCAAACAAGAGAAATTCATCTTAGGGAGATACTTACAATCTAGAGGAGTGAGAAATTCACTCAACAGCTCAACAAACACTAGCTAGTAACGAGGAACTGAAGTAGAAGTTAGTTAAACATCTTAACAATAAATAGATGAGATACATTGATCTCTCAAACACAACAATGAATGGTTTAAACTTTTGATTTTTTATATTCTCGATTTTCTCCTATAAAATAAGATTATAATAGAAATCCATAGAGCAATAACAAGATATAATTATCGCTCGCATAAACTAGCCAAGCAGTGAGTTAATGTGATGCAATAGAGTATTCAACACTGTTTAAAATAGCAACAAGAAATGATAAAAATATAATCCATAAATACCAGTTTAATTTGTCTGTGAATTAAACTGAGAATTAAAATCAAATTTTATTCTCATAGCAACTTGTAATAGTTAACTAGAGTGAGTTGACTTAGTTAACTTTGGAATTTTGAGTTGGAAGTCTTTCTGAAGTCATGTGTATGTTCTCCCTATATTATAAGGATCCAAGATGAGTTAAGTATGAGTTGAAATTAGTTAACTCAGTTTACTGAGTTAAGTCTAGTTAAATTAGTTTCAAACTGTTTGAGGAACTAATAGTGAGTTAACAGTCAGTTGGTGCACCAATGCATTAACTAGTGCTACTCTAGTTAACTGAAGATTCCCTCATCAGAAACTCATGCATGTCGATTCTGAGAAAGACTCATTTGAGACTAGAGTCCAGGGACAGTGTACTATTTGTTGTATAATTTTTTGAGTTGTACAGATGGTGCATGCAATCAGGAACTAAACCTCGAAGGGATTATGTAGTTTTGGATGCACTGGATTCCCTTTAAGATGGGCTAATCAGCCATAGGAATTGCGCAAGGAAATAGGGACTTGGAGAGAAAGAGAATTGGCTAAGTGTTGGCCAAGAGTTTGCTTGTGAGCTGGAGATTGATTTTACTAAGTGTTGGGATTGTACTTGTGAGAAAAAGCATTGTATTATCATCTTCGATTTTTTATTAATGCAATATAGATAGTGAGGTTTTGAGTTGTGGATTTCCCTGGATATTTATTATGTTATGTGCCATTGATGTTCTTCCTCTTGTTGATTATTGTTTTCATCGATATTTATGGGCTTTTGTTGTAAAGAGTAGAAGTAAATTCTTGTCTCTTGTTTTAGTAGATTACATGAGCTTGTGAATCTACAGGATTATCTACATGGTAGCGGAGCTAAGAAAACTATACTAGAGGAGATTTAAAAGTTTTGAGTTTTGGGCTACAGATGAAATTCAGATTTCCAATACATATTTCAGGATCGACAAATGGTGTTCTACGGTTTGCGGCTCGAGTATGCCTTGGATGGAAGCTCGAATTATATAGCTTGGAAGGACAGGATGGAGATCGTGTTGGAGGATAATGGCTTGAAGGAATTCATTGATCAGGACATTCCTAAGCCACCAACATCAAATGCTTAGAATTTGGACGAATGGAAGAAGTGAGTGGCAAGGGCGAGGTGGATAATCCTTGAGGGGGTTTGAGACCGCATTGTCTTGAGTTTCCATGTTAGGTCCCTATACTACTAGTGTAACCCCTTATTGTTATTAGTAAAACCCCCTTATTATATTGTTGTGCCCATGTAGTCCCAATACTATTATTATTGTGCCCCATAGAATTGTTATTATTGTGTCCTTACATTATTATTATTATGTCGGCTTTGATTATATTATGACCCCTTAGACTCCTACATATAGAAAGGAGGTCTTTTCATTTGTATCATCGAAGAATTGTTTATTTTTGTAATGTAAAGGAGGTTGCCCCCTCGAAGAGGCTTATTTCTAAGGCGTTGGTATATCTTTTCTATCTTTTTGTGCACTGGTTTCATAACATTTGGTATTAGATCTTTGGATTCTAGGGTTTCGCTTCTCCAAACAAGTAATCGTGGAATTTTCTCTACAAATTTCAGAAGCTAAAAACACAACCCATTTGAGATGAAATCATTCTGAACCTTGGGTCCGAATTTCAAATCTTCTCTTGCTATATTTTTGGAAATATGATCTGAGGAAGTTAGGGTTTTTGAAAACTCTAGAATTCCATCTCAAACAGGTCACCGTGGAATTTTAGCTATAATTATTTTTCTACGAAGTTTCAGACTCTGAAATTAAAGCCTATTTGAGCTGCAACTTTGGTGATGCTTGGACCCAAATTTCAAATGTTGGTTTGCTATATTTTAGGAGATGCAGTTAAATACATTTAGGGTTTCTGCAGGTTCCCGAATTACATCCTAAATAGGTGACCTTGGTAAAATCGTCATAACTTTCCCTCTGAGCATCAAATGTAAATTTCGTAAGATGTTGTAGAAAGAGGACAGACTGTAGTTTTCAGTGTATCGATTTTAGGGCCTAAGGCTGAAACAGTGACACGTGGAACTTCGTACAAGTTTGCTCTATTGAACCAGTCTATAATCAGGTCATCGTGGGAGATTTGACATAACTCTTCCTTGCATAATCCAGTATTGATCAGACTTGCGGGGTTAGAAAGAGGACTCAGAGGGCTACAGCAGGACACAATTTCAGAACTTGGAGATCTGAAATTACAGATTTATAGTCATTTCAAGATCGAGCTCCTAAAACCAAGAAAAGGCGATGTGAGGAAGTTTGATGGAAAGGATCTGGTAAATTGGATACTATAGATGGAGCAATATTTTGATCTACATGAGGTGCAACTATTACAAAAGGTACGTATTGCATCTTCGTATTTAGAACCAGATCAATTTTTATGGTATAAAGGGCTTTGTTCTCGTAAACCACTTGTTACGTGGTCAATTTTCACGGAGGAAATGATAGCACATTATGAGGATACAAAGAGAAACACCTTCTTTAGCCAATTGAAAAATCTCAAACAAAAGTGTTTAATGGCAGAGCACATTGAGGACTTTCAAAAATTGAATATAAGGGAAAATGATATTCTAGAGAAGCAGAGGACTGATGTCTCCATAGGGACTTTAAAGGATGACATTCAACATGAGGTTTGTCTTTGGGAACCTGATTCATTGGAGAATGCATTCAGGTTGGCAAGAAAAGTTGAAAGCAAAATTATGGAAACAAGGAAGTATACCCCTCACAACTATAAAGATGGAAGTGTTTTTTCTCCTAGCCTTCCACAACCTACAAGGTTTACACCACAACAATTGGAAGTAAAAAAAAAAGGGCTTTGTTACAATTGTGATTGCAAATACACTAAAGGTCATAAGTGTGCTGAGAAGAAATTATTTTACATAGATTATGAAGAGGAGGAAGAAAATGATCAAGAAACATCAAAAGAAGAGGATATACACCAGGAACCAAACCCAAAGAAACAAGAAATGAATCCGACCATATCTTGTAAATAATTGGCAAGAATTACCACTCCTCAAACTCTCAAGATAGAAGGACATATCAAGAAGAAAAAGGTTCAAGAAGTGAAAGATCACATCGAGAAAGAAGAAATGAATTTGACCATATCTTGTAATGCATTGGATGGAATTACCACTTCTAAAACTATCAAGATAGAAGGACATATCAAGAAGAAAAATGTTCAAGAAGTGAAAGATCACATCGATCATCAAGAAATGAATCCGACCATATCTTGTAATGCATTCGAAGAAATTACCACTCCTCAAACTCTCAAGATAAAAGGACATATCAAGAATAAAAGGATTCAAGCAATGAAAGATCACATCGAGCATCAACAACAAGTTCTCCAACTTTTAAAGGATAACGCCACTTTGGTGCAGAATCGAATGAAACAACAGGCAGATCAACATCGCAATGAAAGAAGTTTTGATGTAGGCGATTGGGTATTTTTATGGCTACATCTCAAGCAAGTTATTTATGAGAAGGAAATGTTGGCAATACTACATGCACTTAGGAAATGGCGATCTTACCTAATGGGAAGACACTTCAAGGTAAAAATGGATCATGATAGTATTAAATACTTTTTAGAAAAAAGATTATATTTAGAAGAACAGAAAAAATGGATCACAAATATGTTGGGTTATGACTTTGAAATCATCTACAAAAGATGGAAGCAAAAAGTTGTTGCAGATGCACTCTCAAGAAAGGATGAGGATGTGGAAGCATTGTTTTGTGTTGTTTATATTATCCAACCAGATTGGATAAACAAAGCAAGGGATGAATGGAAGAAGGACGAAGAAGTGTGGCCACTCATTCAAAAATTGCAGAAGGTTCCATTTCAAACAATATTGCCAGAACTTGACGAGGAAGGAAAAATCATATTGGAACCTGGAGCAATCATAGAAACAAGAACCCGACAGCTATGAAATCGATCAATTTCAGAGTATCTCATCATGTGGCAGAAATTACCCATTGAAGATTCCACATGGAAGGACAAGAATTTTGTACAAAAGCATCAAGAGCTACTCAAGCATTGAGGACAACACTTTTTGAAGGAGAGGGGCATGTTAGGTCCCTATACTACTAGTGTAACCCCTTATTGTTATTAGTACAACCCCCTTATTATATTGTTGTGCCCATGTAGTCCCCGTATTGTTAATGTTGTGTCCCATAGAAGCCCACAATTGTTATTATTGTGCCCTTACATTATTATTGTTATGTCGGCTCTAATTATATTATGACCCCTTAGACTCCTATATATAGAAAGGAGGTCTTGTCATTTGTATCATCCAAGAATTGTTCATTTGTGTAATGTAAATGAGTTTTCCCTCTCGAAGAGGCTTACTTCTAAGGCGTTTATCTATCTTTTCTATATTTTTGTGAGCTAGTTTCATAACAATTGTCCTGTTCATTCTTTGAGCTACTCCATTCTGTTGGGGATTATAGGGCACAATTGTTTGATGTTTGATCCCATGTTGGCAAATATAGTTTTCAAATTCATTTGATGTGTATTATTTTCCATTATAAGTATGAATAGAGCCAATATGAGATTATGCATCATTTTCAATCCATGCATGAAAGTTCTTAAATGTTTCAAATGCTTCAGATTTGTTCTTCAATAAATAAACCCAACACATTCTGGTGTAGTCATCAATAAATGTCATCATATATTTATTACCATTTTCAAAAGTAATAGGCATTAGGCCACATAAATAATAATGAATGCTCTGGAATGAGAATCATGAAAACACTGCTTGTTGTGATTTCATAAGATACAAGCATCACATTGATTAAGTTTCCTAGGAATAGTTGGCAAACTAGTAACACCATTTTTCTTCAACAAACGAAGGTTGTCATAGTTTAAGTGTCCAAATATAGCATGCCATAAAAGACTTTATGGGAATGTACCTTCATCATAATGGGAACTGTATGAAAAGTTATGTGCATGAGCAAAGGTTCCTTGCAGCTCCAGAAGTATTTCTTCTTCTACTGTAGTCATGACAAGTGAGTGATATGATACTTTTTTGACCTCAAACTTGCCATCAAATATGTGAATGGAGTTTCCTTGCAGTCGGATGTGGACCAAAGACAACAAGTTTCTCCTCAACTCTGGGAGGTATAGAACATCATGTAGAAGAAAGTCTGGAAGACCAGGCAGTTTGAGCCTAATGGTGCCAAGCCTTGATGTCACTATGAGGGCTTCTTCAAAGATATCTCTTCTAAAATTCATGTGGAAAGTTTCTCCTGAATCAAGTAACCAAGCATCTTTGCTCCATACACATATTTAATGGTGCCGTCAAATATGTGAATGGAGTGTACTTGCTAGAATATGTGGACCAAATACAACAAGTTTCTCCTCAATGTCAGGAGTTATATAACATCATGTAGAAGAAAGTATGGAAGGCAAGGCAGTTTGAGACTGATGGTGCTAGGACCTAATGGCACTACTAGGGATTCTTCAAAGAAATCTCTTATTAAATTCATGTGGTAATTTTCTCCTGAATCAAGCAACCAAACATCTTTCCATGAAGCAAGTGAAGCATTGAATAAGTCTTTAGTTACTCCAATGTTGCAATGTGCCACAACATAATGAGTGGATTCAGGTGTTTTACCTTTTCCTTCATTTCTTTCCTACTCAATTATGTCCCAAGACAACTTATATGTGGAAGCATCATGTCCATCTCTATTGCATCGCATGCAATGAAGATCAAACCTTTCTCCTTGGAAATAATTCCTTCCTCTTCCTCTTTAGCCACCTCTTCCTCTAGAAGAATATTGTGCTTGATTCTTCTCTTTTTGTGCAAGGCACACAACTTCTTCAGTAGACTGATGAGTTGTCTTCTTCCAAAAATCCTTCTCTCTCTCAATAAACTTCTTCTCAAGGGAGTCAAAGGTAATATCCTTAAGGTTTCTACTTGCTTGCAATGAATCAAGTTAATATGAAAAGGTGGGATATATTTCCTTGACATAATCTATGAGAGGAATATCTATTTCAACACCAATGGATTTTATGTCATGCATAATGGATCTTACTTCTGATGCTAAGGAAATAGGGTCATCATTTTTCAATTCAAGATTGAACAACTTAATCATCAATTGAACAACTTCAAGTTTAGGGTGTGATTCATACAATTCCTTCAACTTCTTTAAGCCTTCAAAGGCATTTGAAAATGGAGAAATATTGTGACTCGCATCTTCATTTACGGATGCTGCAATCAAGGCATAGGCCTTGTTGTTCTTATTTTCCCAAATTGTAAGCTCCTTATCTGAAGTGGGATTTTCAGGTGCATTGTCTCCTTCTCCTTCAAAAACCCCTTTCCACAACTCATTAAAAATAAAGGTGTGTTTTATCTTCTAGGACTACTCATGATAGTTCTCTTTTCCAGAGAGAAATACACCCACAATGGAGATGAGCGAATGCATCATATAGTCTAATCTGGCCTCAAAATTACAGTGGTTGCAACAAAAGGTTGATTTGTTTGCAATAAAGTTGACCGATTATGTCTTAAAAAAAATCCTCAGTTAAAAATGAACTCTCTCAATATATACCATCCATATGGCATACCATAATACATACCATATACCATAAATACCATCACATTTTCATACCATACATATCATCACATAGCATATGGATTTCAAAAATAGCACAACACATTTTCAACTCACTTTCATATTCCATTATCATATTTTTCAATCCACTTTTATATACCATATATGCCTTCATAAATGTTTACAACCTTCAAATGTAAATCCATATAAATTTCAAGGGAGAGTTATTAACACCAAACACACATTATATGACCTTAATTCACAGTGATTATAAACATAAACCAACAACTCCAAAAAAAATAATCATATGAGAACACTTTTTTTTTAATAGCCAACTCATATATGCTTTCATACACAAATATTCTATGTTTTTGGCCATCAAAAGCTAGTTCAAGTGCACAAAATTCACAGTTTTCAATGCAACCCTTTAAAAAAAGTTTCAACACAACATACCAATAATTCACCACATCAGGTTACATGGACTAGTCAATGTGCACTTTGTTTTAGCAGTCCACACCACAGACCTTACACAGTACCATTCGATGGACCACCAATCGACGTATTATGCAGAGCATTTTCATGATGAACCAGGCATTTAATTGTCCAACATACACTTCATTGTGCATTCCTCTAGCAATACAAAGAGAGCAACATCACATGCCATTCAACATATGGAGCTCAAATAAGAAACATCAATCTATTGTCAAACCAACAAACAAACATCACATTTACACATAATTCAACAATGTGAAGGTCGTAGAGAGCAAGGGGGCCCAAATTGCAAGGGAGGCAAAAATTGTTGAATGGGAATCATTTCACAAGTATTTTCATAACTTTTATAGGGCTTATGGAATCTATATAAACAATGATAAATCTAAGCTTATTTTAGATGAGGGTGACTCACCAGAGATAAAAGGTATAACACCCATTTTTGGGGTGAAGATTCGATGTTTATATTAGGGATTAAATATTTGGGATGCATATTGAAACCAAAAAGGCATAGAATATCGGATTTGGAATGACTTATTACAAAATTCGAGAGGAATTTGCTCAAATGGGACCATAGATGGCTATCTTTGGGAGGTAGGTTAAATATGGTCTGAGTTATTTTTCAAGGAATCCCAATGTTCTAGATGCACATTTTCCAAATTCCACATGCTAGCATAAAAAAGATTGAGTCTATTACTGCAATTTGTTTTTGGTCTGGATCCAGTGCCTATAAAAATATTCCACTTGATGGGCTAAATATCATCTCTAGAATAGAAAATATGGGTGGTTGGAGAATTCATAACATTAAAAGGTTCAATCAAGCACTCCTGATGACCAATATATGGTGTATGTTTAGAGATAGAGGTCTCTGGAATTCCATCATGATGGACAAGAACATTCTCCTGGGTGTGATGGAGGCGTTGATAACAGTAGGAACCCCATCAAAATCCTACATTTCAGTCATATGGTGAAGCGTAAGGACTGTGGTGCCATGGTTATGTAGCAATCTGCGCTAGGTTGCTGGGGATGGACATAAAATACAAGTGGGTTTGGATTCCATCAAATAAATTCTGGGTAGCCACATTCTATCTGCTCCATTAATCAATTTCCTCGTCCAGCAGAGGCTAAACAATCTGGCCAATATTGGGAGGGGTCAATTGTTGCCTCATTCCTCCATTTTTTGGCCACATGCAAGTGAACCTGGGATTCTTGTGTTCATGGAGGCCGAATGGGAAGTATATAGAGGTAATCTTTGTTAGTCTAGTATTTCTTTGTCCACATAGCCAGACATACTGGAATGGGGAGGAAAAATATTTGATGGCTTCATTGCAGCATGAGAAGCATATGAACACATTATCTCTTGTTTACTATCCCTTCCCTTTGTTGATCAAACTGATCCTATGTGGAGCTGGGGGGTCCCACTTAAGATTGTACGTTAGACATTGTTAACCCTTCATAATCGTATTCTCACTTGGGAGCCCTTTTGAAGAAGGGTTTTATTAGTCCTGGTTATTGTTCACTTTGTAAGTTCGTGGTGGAGGATTGCTTACATTTATTCTGCCTCTGCCCTTTTGCCTAAGATATTTGGAATCAAGTGATTTCACTCTTGGGATTACAGATAGATGTGGACTATTCTTTTGTGGCGGCCCGCATTAGCTCTTGGGAACAACAAAATCAGGCTTATAGAGCATTTCCTCTCTACGTTCTTTGGAGTATTTGGCGTGCTTGAAATGTATACATATTTGAAGGTTCCTCCCGAGATGTTTTTTTTTTTTTCTTCCATCTGTACTATGGCATATTTCATGGAGGTGGGGCCATGGTTCCCTAAGGTTTCTTCCCAATCTACTATTTTTGTTGATCTGGCTAACATCTTTCTTATTTGTTTCTTCGATCGGGACTCTTCTAATGGGCAATGTAGGTGTGGGGTCTCTCTCCATATTGACTCTCATCTATCCTTTTGCTTTAGATGGTTCGGGGGTATAGGAAATAATTGCAGGGACGAGATGTTGGCATTGTTGGGAGCTTTGCAGGTGGTGCTCTGGCTCAACATCGACAATATTTATTTGTTGGGGACTCCCTTTCCATGATACGTTGGATACAAGACAACTTTGTTTTACAAGTCACAATCCTCTTCAACTGGATGCAACGTATCTTAGATCTCAAGGCTTGCTTCTCAGAGGTTTCCTTTCAACATATCTACAAAGAGTAGAATGTTGATGTTGATGGCCTCTCCAAGCATTCTCTCTCACTTTTCCCTGGGTATATGTTTTTTGAATAGATCACGGACTGATCTATTCATAGTGAGGGCTCTTTTGCTTTAGTCCGATTCACTCTATTTTTTGTTTGTGGCCTTTATTTCCTTTCACAGGGAGATTCCATGTTTTCTGCCTTAGTTTTGATTCTCTTTCTATATTCCTTATAGTTTCCCTTGATGGTGTGTTTGTTGAGCATAATATTGTTTCTTTATGAAGTGTTGGAGAACATTACTATTATGTTTTTTATTGGAAGTGAATCAAGGGTCTTTTTCCTTGACCTGTCATAAGATGTATGTATGTAATACTTGCCAAAGTCTAAAGTGTAATGGAACCATGAATATGTAAAACATTTCATCCATATATGAAAATGTTTCTGTTTTTTCTTCTTGAAAAAAAAGGGGGCAAGGGGGGCAAGTGTGGAGCAATGAAATGAGAGGTTTTACAATAATGTGCTTACATGGAATAAGGGAATATGAAGAGGTAGAGATTTGATAGAGATTGACTAAGAAAGAAGACTGCAAAAAAGGCAAAACATAGTGACAATTTAATGGCAGGAAAATGACAGGAGTTACAGCACAAAAAACTAACTTGGGAGCTAGCTTTGATACCATGTCAGACCAAGAGTAACTCCACAAATGATTTTTTTTGTGAGTTGTCTTTAGTGAGACTTTTTGGAAGATTTTCCAGTGGATTTTTCATGTCTAATTTCTCTAAAATCCGTCAGGAATTCATTGAAATCACACATTTTATGGGTAACCCCTGCACAATAGAAGTGCCCTAGGGGTTTTACAGGGTGTTGAATCCATATATACAGTAAAAAAACTAGTGTAAATAACACAAATAAAGATTTCACGACAAATTTTTCCATTTGATTTCGACACTGAACACTCCAAAAGGTCGCACTAAAGACAACTCCATTTTTTTGCATTAAGATAGAATATGAATATGTACAAGGATAGGGAGACTATTGAGTTTCATCTCCCAATGTCTCTTTGTCTTCCAACTTCTTTTTATTTTTATTACTTATAATGTTTACATCATTTTACCTAATCCCAAAGATTAGGTGTCAACAAATTCTATCTTATTTTATTTTTATTAATCTTCAATTTTTTCTTTGTAATATTTAATTAATTTTTGGTACTTTCCTTATCCCTTATTATTTTTTTTCATTTTTTTATATATAATCTTTTATTGTTATTTCTTAATTAAAACTCTTTATTTTATATAATTAGTTTAATAATTGATAGGTTCCTAGACATTACATTTAAAAACTTGTAATAAAAAAAGTAGTAGTCATTAAGTGTGACTTTTTGGAGTTTTCGACGGATCTCTGGCCGGAATCTGGAAAAACTATTTGAGGCCAAATCTTGATTTGTGTTGCTTAAATTGTATTTTTTGACTACATCTATGGATTCACAATTTCAAAAATCTCTGAGGCACTTCGATTGTGAAGAGTTCACTTGTCAAACTTGTGATTTCAATGAATCTTTGTTGGATTCTAGACAAATTAGATTATAAAATAATTCATAAAACTTTCCAAAAAGTCACACTTAAAACTACTTGATAAAAAAATTGAAATATTATTAATATATTTTACTAAAGTTATGATTTAGTTGTTGCTCTTGGCTTATTGATTGTGTTCCTTCTTGACTTGTAATTTCTTCTGTCTTGTTTTATTGACATTATCCCTTATTTTATTATGGGTTATTTAATTTTTTTTTCGTCCATCCTTGTCCTTTATTTTATTTTATTTTTCATTTTATATATATATATAAGATATTCGTGTAATATCATTTCTTAATTAAATCTATTTAATTTCTATAAAATAATTTAATAATTAATACGTTCATAGGAAATACATTATAAAACTTTTAATATAAATTTAAATATTATTGATACACTTGATTACCGTTATGATTTAACCGTTGGAATTATTTTTTCTTTACATCTCTACTCTATTTACTTGCAGACTTGGATTAGAATCACCATCTTAGTCCTGATGATGAACCACATTGGATGGTTTGAAACACATTGACCAAATATTTATGAATGTGATTTTATCGGAAAAAAGACTTGTAAACAATACGGATCACAAAAGCCTCAATTCATAGACTTCCCCTGTGTTAACCCAAGAATGAGCTATATCATTCTCTGCCATGACTTTTCTCATCACAATCCAGTGTATACTACATGGCCCTGCTTCTACCTAATCACACGACAAAGTCTACAATCCTGTCTCCTAATGATGCACCCAAAAACTGCTAGGCCAACATCTCACCACCACTCAATTGGGCCAACATTTCTATTATTTTCTCATTATTCTTGAGGATCTCATCCATCGTTTCTTGTGCAACTCATCCTTGCTTGAGTCACCATAATACCTATAGTTCCACCCGTTACTGTGCGTTCATGCCCCACTCTTCCATGATCTTGTTGACTTCCCCACAGTTGGCAAAGATCATGCTCTGATACCACTATAATATCCCTTTTTTGGAAAATGTAGTAAACAACATAGATGAATTTAAAACAACAAATAATAATGAATAAATAGCAAAACTAACACAACCAACAAATCAGATACACCTCATACACTAGCAATAACTGAGCCATTTTATTAATCATCAATCTGAGTACATAAAATGAGATAAGACAAGGGAACTCGGGCTTGCTCAACCAACAAAGAAAAACCTAGAAATATCTCTCTGACCCAAATGAAGTAAGGCTCAGGATGGAAATGTGCACAATCCTATGGATAATCTGTTGTAGACTGATTAAAGAAGAGGATGACTTAGTCTGCAAAATGCTTGAATCACCCTCAAAACACGCCTAACAAATCATCCTCCAAAACCCAGAAAAACCCAACAAGGGTTTGCCTTTAATACAAAATATGGGATAGCCCACCAAATGGTACAAATAGCCTAGGTGAACAATTTATGTGGCCCTCTGCAAGAAATGGTGCTTCGAAAATGTCCTCAAGCCCACTATTGAAAATTCCCCCAATTATCCTACAAAAATCCTCTGTGGAAAACACCGAGTTCCTGCTCTAAAGATGGAATCCAACACAACTCATCAAAGGCCTGTGTAGGCTCTCCCCAAGAGAACATGCATTGCAAAGATGTAGAATTCACGTCCCACCGAAATCCTCGAAAATTTCAACTCCAAAGTGCAGGAATAAGTCCTCAACTCTCGCTCGCAAAAATGTTGAACTGGCCCAACTGATAATCCAATTTGCACTTCCCCTGTGCCCAAGTAATGCACATTGTTGACGCGTAATGCAGAAAATGATGATTTGTGAAAGCCCCGGAATAGAATCCCCAAATTTCCAGGTAGGGAGACACTCGAAGTTCTCTGAAACTCGCTTGGAATCTCGCCTAAGACTCGTTGTTCTTAAAAGCACTTAGGCCCTTGTGCTAAAAGATAATCTAAGCTCCCTCCTTGCCTTTTAATAAGCTTGGCCCCATATGCTCTCCTTAGTGGCCCCCAACTCTTCCTCCAACTCACACTCTCTCTAATGGTGCATATTGCCTCCTTGGTATCCACCACTTTTCCTCAAAATCACACTCCCTCTCTAATAATGCACATTGCCACTTTGGTGCCCCCACTTTGCTTCCAAAAATACCACTTCCCTCTCTAGTGGTGTGCTGTAAGCCATTTCCTTCTAAGTTAAATACTGAGGGCATATATAAGTTGTAAGCCATTTCCTTCTAAGTTAAATACTGAGGGAATATATGAGGGAATATATAAGTTTTATGCTTTTGAATGAATCTTTTTTTTTTATACAATAATTTTAATTTAAAATTTATTTTTTATTTTTATAAAATATAATTATTTATTTTTATGAAAATATTTATTTAAAATTAAAATTATATTATAAAAAATAAAATTCAATCCTAATCATAAGCTAAAATCATAAGCGCACTCAAAGCTAAAGGTCAAAGCCTATGGCCCACCGTGCATTTAACTAATTAAACTCTCCTTATCTTTCATGCCTCGAGATATGGATAATTTAATCCAACGTTTAAAAAGTGATTTCGGACCCCCCTTGGCCATTTCCCATTAACATAGTAGTTTTAGAAACCACCCTCCCAAACTACCAACCCTCGCTCCTAGTTATTCGAGACTTCAAATCCCAAACCATTTACCACTAAGGAGGGGGCCCGAAAACTATACCCAGTATTAATTATAATTTTATATGGCGGGAATACTATTATGAAATAAATTTATTTCACGATGGAAGACAAAGTGGGTAAAATGGAATTACAGGTTAATGTGTTACAACTAGAAGTAAAATAAATTCTATGTGCGTGAAAATGAATAAAGGGAGGCTTTGCAATCATATATTGATAAAATTAAAGTACAATAGAGAAAAACTATATTTACGTCAATACATGTGAAATTGAAGTGAGAGTTACATAAGTAAGAATAATTTACAATACGTCAATACATGTGAAATTGAAGTCAGAGTTACATAAGTAAGAATAATTTACAAACATGGTGAAATCAAGTTACAGATGTGAAATCAGGTTGAGGTGAAAGTAAAAGAGCAAAGTAAAATACTCTACCAACTATAGAAAATAAGACATGGATTTACAAAAACATGGAGGTTTTTTAATCTGTAAATGAATTTCACAGAAAGGAAATTTACAGTGTGAAAGTAAATGAGTTTTTGCAGGGAAGGAGAGACAGGACATGGATTTACAAAAGCACACATAGTTTTGTAAATACATGAGAAATAAAAACACATCATAATTTCAAATAAGTGGATGAATTTATCCATAAATTTATTATTTGAGGAGATATTTTCTAAATTTATTTAGTAAATTCATGAAAATACCAAATTTATTCACGAAATATTTGAAAACATTTATGATTTTGAAATTAGTGAAGCATTGTCAAAAAGTGACATAAAAGAATTCCAAACAGATCTTCAGCAATAGCTTCACAAACCCTAGATTTCAAGGCACAAAAATATCAGTTGAAAGGAAAATGGCAGAAAAAATAGCTCTAGATTTTAAAGGCATGGAGATATCAGCATTGAGAACATCAAAATATCAACAGATTGAGGATCATTTTGCAGATTTTCAGCAGACATTCAACCAACTCCAGATTTCAAGGCAGATACTTGCAAAAGTTCCAGATTTCCTGCAATTAACAAGGAAATATTATTTATTTTTAATATGCAGTTCAGAATTTCATTCCAGGATTATTGTAATAGTTTAGGGGATATTTAGTCTATATATTGTTTTATTTGTAATAAACAGGTGTGGGCTTTTGATGCCAAGACTCTACACTTTGTAATAGCTTCTCTTATTTGATTTCTAATGAAATCCTTATGGCTCCGGTTTGATAGAATTTTGTGTTCCTTATATGTTTTTCCAGTATTTCCATATTTGTTTTCTGCACATGTTCACAGTATTATAGAAGACCTAGGTAAGAATAGATTGTGTTTCAATCTCTCTAAATGCCCCAGAAGATTTATAATTGTTTAAAGAGATTAGTATAGCAGACATTTTGTCTGATCTAGCTCCTCTTTGAAATTAGTTATTGTTTGTCCTTCTATTTTCACCTGAATATGTTTTGTCGGGCTGTAGAAATCTTCTACATGCATCCAAATATTCCTAGTTGTTAAATAATTAGTCTGGCTACTCAATTATTAGGAGTCTCCTTATATTCATATGTCAAATTATTATACAAATCAAGTCATCCTGTCAAGCTAGAAGCTGACACGTTCAGAAGGGACCCTGTGAGAGAGGCATTTAATATGAATAGGGATTGTCATTGATCGCCAACCACCCCTAGTTAAAACCATAAATCTAGACATTGCGCTTTAAAGGTTGTTGTTTAGTGAAAAGTGAACAATGTTAAACAAAGCCTCGTAACAACTAAGAGAGCCCCCTCTGGTTCAAGGGCCAACTTGAGCCTAAAGAATGGTTGAGTTGGTACCTGGCATAATTTTTGCAGTCGAGGACTGCCTACGAGAAACAGGTACAACAGTTGGCGCCATTGCCGGGGACTGAAGTGACGAAGATATATTTCTCCGAGGAACAATAAAGACTAGATCTATTCTTTGCTGGTGAACAAGGAGTAGACATTTAGTATTGGTTGCATTTCTTTCACATGATGACTCCACTTTGTCATATGGCAATTCCATTGGGTAACCGATCCCATTGTTTCAAAATTTAAGTTGTCTTTACTGCTATGCAAAGTTCGTTGATACTTGCAATCGGTAATATATGTATTTCCCGCTCAACCATGGTCAGAAATCTAAAATGTCTACAGAGGATGCAGCTTTTACATTAAACCTGTGAGTATAAGTTTTCCATGGCATTTTATGTTCATATTTTATATATTCTTCAGATTTTTAGTTGTTGGCAACATGGTTTGTCAATAAATCCACTCTGCACTTGGTTACATTGGAAAGCAGATTACACCTAATAGTGTAAAATTTTCCAGTTCAGTTAGATAGAGGTGTGGGATTGATTAGCTACTTTCAGATTCAGGATGTAGTAGATCTACAATTGTTTCAGTTATATTTCAAGATTGCAGTGTTAATTTTTGTTTGGTTCAGTGCAATGACTTCCAAGGGATTAAAAGATTGACTCCATAGCCCATGAATTAGGCACTCTTGTTCTTAGTTCCACTTACACTGATAGTTGTTTCACTTCAGCAGTTTTCAATTTTCAGATTTCAGAATGAATAAGTCTCTGGATTAGTGTAGGAAATATGAGCTGCCATTTACAGTTGCAGGTTTAATATGCAGTAGCTCGATGATAGGGATTGGCTATACATTACATGATAACAGATCAGTGATCAATGATTTTATGGTATGAGTCCATGTCCAACACATAAGGTAGTTGGTCTACTAGTTCTCTGCATCCCACAAGGGGAAGTAGTCCCCATTGGAGCTGATGTTGTAACATATTTCGACACACTGAAAATTAAAAAATTTCAGTGTGAAATTGCCATTTCCTTCTCAGTTAAATACTGAGGGCATATATAAATTTTATGCTTTTGATTGATTTATTTATTTTATATATATAATAATTTTAATTTAAAAAATTATTTTTCCTATAAAAAAATAATTATATATTTTTATGAAAATATTTATTTAAATTAAAATTATATTATAAAAAATAAAATTTAATCCTAATCATAAGCGCACTCAAAGCTGAAGGTCAAAGCCTATGGCCCACACCGCATTTAACTAATTAAACTCGCCTTATCTTTCATGCCTCGAGATATGGGTAATTTAATGCAATGTTTAAAAAGTGATTTCGGAGCTCCCTTAGCCATTTTCCCTTAACATAGGGGAGTCCGAAGTTGTCAGTTTTAGAAACCACCCTATGAAACTGTGGACCCTCATTAGTTATTAGAGACTTAAAATCCCAAACCATTTACCGCTAAGGAGGTGGCCCGAAAACTATACCCAATATTAATTAGAATTTTATATGGCGGGAATACTATTATGAAATAAATTTATTTCAGGATGGAAGGCAAAGTGGGTAAAATGGAATTACAGGTTAATGTGTTACAACTAGAGGTAAAATAAATTCTCAATTCATGAAAATGAATAAAGGGAGGCTTTGCAATAATATATTGATGAAATTAATGTACATGAGAGCAAAAATATATTTACCTAAATACATGTGAAATTGAAGTCAGAGTTAGAGAAGTTAGAATAATTTACAGACATGGTGAAATAAAGTTACAAGTGTGAAAGTTGAGGTGAAAGTAAAAGCGCAAAGTAAAATACTCTACCAACTACAGAAAACAAGACATGGATTTACAAAACCACATATGGTTTTGAATCTATAAATGAATTTCACAGAAAGTAAATTTACAGTGTGAAAGCAAATGAGTTTTTATAGGGAAGGAGAAACAGGACATTGATTTACAAAACCACACATAGTTTTGTAAATACATGAGAAATAAAAACATGACATAATTTCAAATAAGTGGATGAATTTCTCCATAAATTTATTATTTGAGGAGATACTTTCTGATTTTATTTAGTAAATTCATGAAAATACCAAATTTATTCATGGAATATTTGAAAACATTTATGATTTTGAAATTAGTGAAGGCATTGTCAAAAAGTGACATAAAAGCATTCCAAACAGATCTTCAGCAATAGCTTCACAAACCCCACATTTCAAGGCACAAAGCAATAGCTTCACAAACCCCACATTTCAAGGCACAAAAATATCAATTGAAAAGAAAATGGCAAACAACAGCTCTAGATTTTAAAGGCATGGAGATATCAACATTCAAAACATCAAAATATCAGTAGATTGAGGATCATTCTACAGAGTTTCAACAGTCATTCAACCAACTCCAAATTTCAAGAAGATACTTGCAACGGTTCTAGATTCCCTGTAACTAATAAGGAAATATTATTTATTTTTAATATACAGTTCAAAAATTCATTCTAGGATTATTGTAATAGTTTAGGGGATATTTAGTCTATATATTGTTTTATTTGTAATAAACATGTGTGGGATTTTGATGCCAAGACTCTACACTTTGTAATAGCTTCTCTTATTTTATTTCTAATGAAAGCCTTATGGCTCTGGTTTGATATAATTTTGTGTTCCTTGTATATTTTTCCGGTATTTCCATTTCTGTTTTCTACACATGTTCATAGTATTATAGAAGACTTGGGTAAGAACAAATTGTGTTTCAATCTCTCTAAAATCCCCTGCAGATTTATAATTGTTTAAAGAGATTAGTATAGCAGACTAACTGTCTAATCTAGCTCCTCTTTGAAATTGGTTATTGTTTGTCCTTCTATTTTCTCTTGAATATGTTTTGTCGGGCTATAGAAATCTTCTACATGCATCCAAATCTTCATAGTTGTTAAGTAATCAGTCTTCTACATGCATCCAAATCTTCATAGTTGTTAAGTAATCAGTCCGGTTGCTCAATTATTAGGAATCTCCTTACATTCTTCTATCAAATTTTTATACAAATCAAGTCATTCTGTCAGGCTGGAAGCTAACACGTTTAGAAGGGACCCTGTGAAAGAGGAATTTAATATGAATAGGGATTGTCATTGATCGCCAACCACCCAAAATTAGAACCATAAATCTAGCCATTGTGCTTCAAAGGTTGTTGTTCAGTGATAAGTGAACAACGTTAAACAAAGCCTCGTAACAACTGAGGGAGCCCCCTCTGGTTCAAGGGCCAACTTGAGCCTAAAGATTGATTGAGTTGGTTTCCTGGCGTAGTTTTTCAATTGGTTGAGTGACTGCTGAAAATCTACATAATGATCCTCAATCTGTTGATATTTTGATGTTCTGAACGCTGATATCTCCATGCCTTTAAAATCTAGAGTTGTTGTTTCCGCCATATTCCTTTCAATTGATGTTTCTGTGCCTTGAAATTTGGGGTTTGTGAAGTTTTTGTTGAAGCTTTTATGTCACTTTTTGACAATGCTTCACTAATTTCAAAATCATAAATGTTTTCAAATATTTCGCGAATAAATTTGGTATTTTCATGAATTTACTCAATAAACTCAGAAAATATCTCCTCAAATAATAAATTTATGGATAAATTCATCCACTTATTTGAAATTATGTCGTGTTTTTATTTCTCAAGTAATTAGAAAACTATGTGTGGTTTTGTAAATCCATGTCCTATTTCTGGTACCCTATAAAAACTCATTTACTTTCACACTGTCAATTTCCTTTCTATGAAATTCATTTACATATTAAAGAACCATATGTGGTTTTGTAAATCCATGTCTTGTTTTCTCTAGTTGGTAGAGTATTTTACTTTTCTCTTTTACTTTCACCTCAACTTGATTTCACAGTGTAACTTGATTTCACCATGCCTGTAATTTCACCATGCCTGTAAATTATTCTTACTTTTGTAACTCTTACTTCAATTTCACATGTATTGATGTAAATATCCTTTTTCTCTCCTATACATTAATTTTATCAATATAATATTGCAAAGCCTCCTTTTATTCATTTTCATGCACCGGGAATTTATTTTACTTGTAGTTGTAACACATTAACTTTACTTGTAGTTGTAACACATTAACCTGTAATTCCATTTTACCAACTTTGCCTTCCATCGTGAGATAAATTTATTTCAAAATAGTATTCCCGCCATATAAAATTCTAATTAATACTGGGTATAGTTTTCGGCCCCCCTCCTTAGTGATAAATGGTTTGGGATTTTAAGTCCTGAAGAACTAGGTGCGAGGGTTGGTAGTTTGGGAGGGTGGTTTCTACCCAATGTTAACAGGAAAAGGCCAAGGAAAATTCTAATTAATACTGGGTATAGTTTTCGGCCCCCCTCCTTAGTGATAAATGGTTTGGGATTTTAAGTCCCGAAGAACTAGGTGCGAGGGTTGGCAGTTTGGGAGGGTGGTTTCTACCCAATGTTAACAGGAAAGGGCGGGGAGTCCGAAATTACCTTTTAAACATTGGATTAAATTACCCATATCTCAAGTTATGAAAGATAAGGTAGGCTTTGACCTTTAGCTTTGAGTGCGCTTATGATTAAGATTAAATTTTACTTTTTTAATATGATTTTAATTTTAAATAAATATTTTCATAAAAATATATACTTATATTTTTATAAAAATAAAATAATTTTTAAAAATTAAAATTATTATATATAATAATAAGAAACAAAAACAAAAACAAAAACAAAAAAAAGAAATCATAAAATTTATATATGCCCTCAATGTTTAACTCAGAAATTTTTAATTTTCAGTGTGCTGAAATATGTTACAACATGGTGCACATGGACTCATTGTGGCCCCCACTAATGTCCTCAGATTGTAAATAAAAAATTTGGTACATGAGACAAAATATTTGATTCCATTAACTATTGAGAGGGGAGGATTTTAAACAATTATTATGGAAGATATATTTTTAGCAGCACTGCCCTATAGAGCTTGAGATGTTTGGTGACAAGTATTTTTCTTTGGTGTTTTGATGAAATAGGATTTCTTGAGTTTTTCTCTTTTTTTCTAGGAGGAGGAGACTAATAACCTATAGCTCCCATTGTTTTTGACATAGAATCATTTGATACAAGTTGAGGATAATTTAAGGTTCTAGTAGTATCACTTTGATAGAGAGCCTTTCTTTCTTCACTGCTTTCATAATTCTTGCAACCAATGCATTTACAATTTTCTCAGCATAAAATATTTCATTCAAAACATTAGCAATACTTCTTCCAACATCCTGATTTCTTGCAATGAAATCCTTTATTATGTTTACATGGAAGAATTTTCTCTACCATATCTTCCCTACTATTTCAAACAGGAGTTGGACTGCTTGAAATACTAGGCTGAAATGCATTAATATTATGCTCAAGTATCACATCAACAACTTCTCTTGTCATAGCTTCATGGTCGAAATTTTTGTAAGAATTCACAAAAACACATCTATCATAATATATCCCAAATGTGAAGAATTCACAATACAATTTTAGGTAGTGTGATTTTTTTTTTTTTGTAAATGTGCAATCTTGATTTCTTTGGAGTCCCTTCCTTTGAATCAATGGTTCTGAGAACAACCCTCTTGGATATTATTTCATTCTTTGATCAATGATTCATGCTACTTCATACTGACATGTTGTCTCTACGACAACAACCCTCCAAAATGTTTTCCTATGTCAATTGTTATTTCAATCCTCCTTATGTGGTCATGTTGTTTGAATTGCTATTTGTATGTTTTCTCTTAGTGTCACATCTTCCTAGTCATGGTTTCCTAAATGTCGTCACTGAACCATTAGGAGCATTTGAGTTATTTAGTTCATGGTTAGGTGAAATCATCACTTATCTTGACTTAAAAACTTTCCTTCTCGCCATGCACACACTCGAAAAAGACTAAAAACCACAAAAAATAAAACAAAAGCAATAAAATCACTCACAAAGGGAAAATCACACTCCAAGTTGATGAAGGCATGTGTTTGAGTTGATCGATCTCCTTTAGGTTGAAGAAGTGTGCCTTCGTTAAGCACACTCCTTCATGTTGATTAGGTCTACTTGCCTTGAACGCACTCCTTCATGATGAAGACATACACTCTTTCTAGGTGCATGTATGAGCATCTTATTGCATGTGGGTGCCCTCCTAGAAAATAGGAGCCCACTTAAATTCTCCTAACTAAGCCTTTTATGCGACGATAAGTGACAATCATACATGGATCAATTTTGAATGTAAACTCTTTTAAATCAATCCATTTAATCATTCATTTGCACAATAATTCTCATTTGAGTTGGGTGCTCAACTATGGATCAAGAAACTCTTCATCAACCAACGCCACAAGTAAGTCTTGCATGTCGAATATTTTCATTTCCTTTCATTATTTCACTGTTGCTCTTGCTTTTTTTCCTTCGTTTTTCAATTTACTTGTTGGCGTTTATGCTTAACCTTCATTATGTAAGTGTTAATATTTTCCTCAACCTTATCATCAAATATTTTTGTTAAACTTGTTCCTAAGCTTCCAATAGGCAAAGTTCACTTCTGGAACTTGAAGCTCGATCAATATTGAAAATTATGCTCAGAATGATCAAATTTTCCTCTTGTGTGCACTTCTTCACCACGAAGAATATCACCCTCTCTTGAGTACATGAGCACACCACGAAGACTCAAAGCACTTTCCTTTTTCCCTTCGGCGTGTGCCAGTGCACCCTCCTTGCCTTTGAGCACATGAGCACAACCTGAAGGTCTGTAAGCTTGACAACCCATTCCTTCATCACTTCAGAGTGCTCCAATGCACCCTCCCTCTCTCCTTGAGTGCTTTGTGAAGGCTCGAAGGCTCAAAAACCTACTCCTTCGTCCATTTGGAATGCACCAATGTGCCTTTGCTGGATTTTTCCTCTTGCATGAGTGCATGAGCACACTACAAACCCCTAAATGACCTCTTATACTCCTCCATAGTTTGAAATTGTGCCCTCCTACTATGCATGCCTATTTTCTCATGCATGCAAGTTATTTTGTGTTGTCATTCATAGATTTTCATGTTCAGTTACATGTGATGGAAATTTGTACATGATTTATAAGTATTTCTAAATCAGTAGGTTGCTTTAAGCTAATCTTGTCATTATGAGTGTGCTTCCACAAACAGGCATTCGTGCTACAATTATTGTCACCCTGTCTTCATCTATTGGAACCACGCCTCCCTGTAAAGTGGCCTCCAAAGAACTCTTAGAATAAAGCACTGAGGAAACTCTTGAAGTTACAAAGCCAATCATTTCATATGTAGACACATAGTGCTTCATTGATAAAACTACCTAAGTTCATATGGGGCAAGATCAAGGACACATTCATGCAGGACAAGTTTGTTGAGAACTTAGAAGATGTGCATGCATACATTAATATCAAGAAGTCTAGGATGTATAGGATAGCATGAAGATTCTCGATCATGCCATGTGCGGAGGTGATTGAATGGATCATTACACATGGATGACTCTCATCTTGTGCTTTGCAGTGAGAGTGGCAGTCAACTCGAGCTACCTATTATGGTGAAGACATGCAGACATTCTACAAGATGATCAGGCCCACATAATATGCAAATGATAACTTCTACATGAGATGGGTCGACCTCGACACAGGTGATGTCATCAAATCATGGTGTCGAGAGCTTGCCTAGTTTCACCATCGCCCATCTGAATTCTATCCGACCAAGATTCTTATAGATGTATATCAGTACCTAATAGTCATGTGTTTTCGGTTGCATGGGCGCAAGAACGTTGACGTGTTTGAGGAGAATTGGAAATATATGCTCAACATGGTGGTAACCTGCAACAGAGCTTTCAATTTGGCAGATATATTTTCATATGAGTTTCAACGTCATGTGGGGAAGGAAAAATCATTTTTGAGGGAAAACCAAGCAACAAAATTCTACATGTTTTCATTTATCTTAGAGGGAATCTGCGCATAGTATGCATTCCTCGGAATGAACTAGAACTGGACCCATGACAATAATTTGTTAGTTTATGTCCAATGCAGATTGTTATCAGAATCAAACTTTAGAGACGTATATGACAAATTGGTTAAGCACATTTTTGCAGTTATCTTTCAAATGATATTCGAGATCAATCCTCCTTGCATGACCAATTAGGTGAAGGAGTCACGCTGAGATATCACAGATTGGTTTGTAGCACCCGAGGGTACATAGATTAGATGTTTTGGTTTTTAGATATCCCCTCATCTTATGTTGTGACATGTGACCAATAAGGTGATCATGCAAGAAGTAGAAAACTAGTTGGACAAGGGATTGTCAGGAGTTCTTCATAAGAGGAAGAAACCCACTTAGTCCACATTCCTGTTGAGGATCATATTATATGAGTTAAAGATTCATAAGGCGACAACAATAGAGATACAGGAGTTGGACTGCTTACACTTCACCACTAAATACTTTCATGGATATGATCCTAGGAGATTGTGCACAAAACATTGTGAAAGGATTGGTCAAATACAGGGTGCTCATCAATGTCCATAACAGAGGATGAGAAGATAAAGAATTGGTACAATGCAAACATGAAGTCACATCTATGGATGGAGACTAGATCACCCCAAGATCCACCAGCTCAAGACTTGCAGGTGCAGGAGGCGGAATAGATAACCCCTGAAGTAAGGAAAGTAGCTCCTAAGAAGAGGATCAAGTATGACATGATAGGTGAGAGCAGCAAGAAATGGAAATTCGATCCTCTAAACACAGGAGATATTCAAGTAGAAAAAGAGAAGAGGAAGTAGGATGAGTTTCTCCATAAGCAATAAGAAGAAGAAGAGGATATGAGAAGAATAGAGGAAGAACAACAAAGAAAATCCCTGGGGGAGAAAGCAACATAAAGACTAGAGAACAATTGACTCAGGAGATTGAGGAAGAAGAGTTAGAGAAAGAAGATACCATCTAACCCATGGAATTGGCCCATAGAGTCATGGATGTATGTAGTGTAACATTTGATCATCTTATGAAGAGGATCATGCAGCAAAGGCATAGATACTTCCCCAAGGACCCTCAAAATCCAATCTCAGTTTCTACCGAGAATGTGATAACCTCCAACACCAGAAGGAATCCCAAAGCTATCATGGCGAAAAATGTTGCATTCGCTACAACAACAAAACATAATTGTGAATACTTGTTGAATGAGAATGTTAGATTGAGAAGAGAACTTATTACGGTAAAGAAACAAGTGAAACATCTTGTGATGAAAAATCTATTAGTTTTTGTAGCAACATAGATGTCATAGTCTCGAAAATTTGTGGAGAGGCTAAAACACATGAGATCTCCATAACCCAAAATCGTTTATGGAAATTCCACCTAGAAGTGTCTCAATTAGATTATTAGCCTATTTTTTAATGTTTCCTAAGTCTAAAATTAGGAAATTTGGTTAATTAATAAGAATTAATTGAGATAAGGTGAGAATAATTTAGAAATTCATGAGGATTTACTTTGATATGATCTTATCCCTTGATTAAGTTTTAATCTTGGCCTTTGGAGCTACAACAAAGGATTATAAGAAGAAGTCAATGGGTGGATGGAGAACACACTTGAGATGCTTGTGAGAACCATATAGAGTTCAATTTCCTTGGAGAGTTCGATTTTCTAGAGGCAATAGCCAGAAGAGTTCAATGGCAAGACAAGTGGCTCTACCGGCGGGAGAGTGGCGGCTGGCATTGTAAGGGGTTCTCCTCCACGGATAATAGAGAAAGTTCTGGATTGTATGGCAAAACGAAAGAGGCTGGGGGAGGCAATCGCTTTGATTATTAGCTGCTCCCCGCCAATCACTTCAATTATAGCCGATCTTCGCCTACCAACTTGACCGCTTGTTGAGAACCCTTAGACGCCAATACTCTTGTTGGGGGGGCATAGGAGGCATAGTTCACCTTAGGAAATTGTTCAGTTAGAAAGTCCAAAACCTAGTCTGACCTAAGTACTCAATCAAGCGAGCTACTTGATCTTATCATTCTTCTTTTCCTTAACCGGTGGCAAATCTAGCTCATTTATTTTTCATTTTAGTGTATCTCTGATTGACTCGCCTAAAATTCAATCAAGTTAAAAAAGATGTGACTTGACTTTAGAAAGATTATGAAAAGAGTGACCCTGAGCATAGGCCGACGCGTGCTCATTCTATTTTCCCATAGTGGCATTCTCCTTCCTGATTCCAGAGCAGAGAGAGGAAATCTGTCTCATTCGGGGAGATAGTCAAGCATTTTGATACCAGGCTCAGAGAAGAAAGATGCAAAGGTAGGGATTGAGTGAAGCTCTTCCCCTCTCTCCAACTAGTTGCTTTTTCTACTCTAGTTCTTTATATACTCGCTTCAAGTATTCCGCTCACTCTAACTATCGCTTTTTCTTTGAAAAAGCTCTTACGCTACGTAAACTACGCTCTTACGCTTAATCGCTCTTACGTTACTTCGTAACTCGATAGTATTCTCATAAAAAAGCTAAGATAGATCTAATAGTTCGCGGAGAGGAACTGGCCAGGAGAATAAGAAGATTTGAGAAAAAGAATTCTTATCCCAAGTCGAGTGACAGGGCTTGACCTTTATGGATGGCTTAACTGATCTAATTAGAAGTACATCACTAACAAGTTTGCTTGAAATATGCCTTTCAATCTCTTACCTGTTTTCCTAAGCAAACTCTCATTTGCTGGCCGGAAACTTGCCTAGAAATGCTCCCTCGACCTCTCTGATAATCATGCTTCATAAGGAGGTCCTGGCACGTGAGACCTAGCTCGGGATAGATTATGCATGTAGGGAGGTACAATGCCCCTTCCCTAGAAATGAATTGGGGAGGGGATAATGTGCCTCGAGAAAAGTTTTTCCAGGTCCAAAGAGTGCATGCAAAGAGGCAGAAATAGCCATAGTGAGGTTGATGCAAGGGTTGCGTAGAAGCATATAAGAAGCAAACCGATTCTGCTAGGGAGAATCCGAGTTTCAGTTTCAGAGGCCAAAAGTAATTTTAGAGGTCAGGAGAGACGTTTTCCTAGTCAATAATAGACTAGATGGCTTGAAGAGTAGTTGATTGAGGCTGATATGGAAGGGACTATGTTAGGGTGATGCAGGCCTGCATAGAAGCAATTTGGATAACTCACTTGCAGCTGTAGTCAGAGCCCGAATTTTCTTGTGAGGTGAGGAAACTTCTTCACTAGATTTTTGCCGATATTTTTCTCTATATGATTGCCATATTTTGACTTCTAGTTGTACTCATATTTTCTCTCACTACTGCAAAATAATAAAAGCCCTCAACTGTTACATCGATTTTCCCAAGTTGGGTTTTTCCGAGCACATTTTTCGATAAATAATTGTCTCAAATTTTATGTGTGTGCTCTAGATTTTCTTAGTTTCCAGTGCTATTATTTTTTGCAGTTTTATTTGTGAAGGTTGCAATGTGGTTTGTATGATATTTGTCGTAGCAAATAAACTGTTAAATTAATTAACAATTAGAAGAATTATTTCTAGTTGTTGCAATAGGATTTCAGTAGTAAAATTTTCACATGGTATCAGAGTGAGTTTGATAGATGAGAATACTAGAGGTAGAAGAAGAAAATTTCGTTGTTCAAAGGGAGCAACAGGTTGAAATTTTCAGAGGTTGTGAAAATATTGAGCCATGTAGATTAAATTACTTGGGGAAGTTCAAACTTTCAGTGCAGGATTGGAAGAAAAATTTGGCTTTCTAGTTGAGTGATTCCAGCAAGTAGTGGGAGCAGCAACATCTCATATTTTCACACAACATATTTTTTGTTTGGGCATAGAGGATTTTTTGCAGCAGATTGCTAGAGTATAATCTATGTCAGATAGAAGAAAAAATCATGCATAGAGGGAAAATTTCTCACATGGGATCTTGAGTTTTAGAGATATAGTTTTTTCTAGTTGTAGATTGGTAGTAGTTGTGAGCTAAGTTCCTCACTCGAGAAGGGAGTGTGAGAAATAGATCTAGCAGCCAAGCATAGGGAAAGAGGGAGTTTTCGACCATATTAGAGATGGCTACAACTAGGCTCAGAAATCAAGATAGATTAGACAGTGCCTCCAATTATGTAATTTGGAAGGCCATAATGTCCTTTCTTCTTGATGAGGATTGTTTGCATATGTCTGAATACCTATGCAAAGAATGTGGCAGTAGTACCGAAGAATGTTGATCATCAGGAACAGTATAAAAAGGAAATGTTGAAGGCAAAGTAGATGATCATGGATGGAGTTTGAGATCATATAATCTTACATGTAGCTGGCAAGAATATGACCAAGGAGATGTGGGATGCTCTCTCCTCGTTGTATCATAATTCTTCCGAGAAATGGAAGATGTTTCTCCATGAGAAGCTAAGAAGCATCATGATGTAGAAGGGTGAGGACATAGATCCATTCTTCACTAGGATTTAGTAGGTCCAAGATAATCTATTAGTCATTGGGCAGGCGCACCAACCCATAGAGCTTGTATGAATGACACTAAACAGTGTCTCGGAGGAATGACAAGTGTTTGTCCAAATAATATTGGGCAAAGACACTTTTCCTGGATGGGATAGGATGTAGTGCAGAGTGTTATACTGAAGCGTTAGCAACAGTGAAAATTCCTTAGTGCACAGTGCAATGACTAGTAGCAGTCATAATTTAGGAGACAAATTAAGCAGACACAACAAATTATATATTATGGATTCTTCTCAGTTACAGTTGTTATAATTGCAGCAACAACGAATGAGAGGGATTTGGAGTGAAAATGCAGAGTTGGAAGAAGTATAGCAGGGTTAGAAGCAACACATATGCAACATCAAAGTTGTGCAATGGTTTGTGGGTAGTGGCTAGACATCAACAATGTGATAGAGGGGTGATAAAGAGACAAGGTGTTGTAGCAACAGTGGTGCAACACTAGAACACTTTCCCCATTAAGAGGCGGTGCTAGTTTTCATAACATCAGAGGTGTCATAGTATCAAAACTTTATGGAGAGGCTAAAACACATTGATGGGGGCACTGAAGGTGAAGATGCACTACATTGGGGACTTGCCAGTTCGGGTCAAAGCCATATCCATGAATTTCATAGCTTGGCCTACTTACATTACAACTGAGCTCCATGAAGAAGAAAATGACTTATCAATTTGATGAGTCTTTATCCCATTATCAATTTTGTCTTTTCTAGTCATTATCTCATTTGTAATTTTTCATATGTAATAAATGATATGTAATGAAGTCCAAAGGACACATGTGGAATTTTAATAGCCACACATTAGAATGTAGTGACTCATGTATAGAATATGAAAAATCATAGAAGTCAAAGATTCATGAGGAAGCTCAAAGGTCATTGCTACTTGTTATAAATAGCTCCTCATAACTCAAGCAAATGGCTTGGATTATAAAGGCCTTGCCTTAGCTTCTCTTGTAATACATAGGAGATATATCGTTATTTGGAGAACCAAGTTGTGTCTTCGTGTTCCAGTATTGGATACAATGTTTCAACTATGTAACAATATACTTGGGATCTTGCACTCTTAGTCAAAATCTCAATGAGATGGAATTTCTTCATACATGTATCATAGGTATATAGTAGGACTATTATTGTTATGTTTATGGTATATTTCATTTCAATCACATACTAAGTTAATGAACTAATTCATAGCTTAGCTATGGCTATTATTGAATAAGTGTTTTCATGCTTTAACAATTGTTGTTTATCATGTGGACTAATTTGCACGTATTAAACAAGCCTTTCTCTTTCTTCCCGGGCCCCCCTTTAGGATAATATTACTACTTTTCTAACCGATGGCTTGTTTTCTCTACCAACCATGGAAGTCTCCCATGTATGCCTTACATTGGGTGTCTCACAAAGCTCATATTCTTGTTGCCCCAAAGAGGTGTTGTGATCTCTTGTGCTTGATCATAACCAAGTAATATCTTTAACACCTTTCTAATGGTGGCCAGGCCGTATGACCAAATGGGACTCCTACACCAAACAATATGAGGTCTAATTGGGACTTCACATCAAGGAGATCCATTACAGTGTTGGTGACATCCAACATTGTCAACATTTTTGGCTCTAGAATGAGGTCCAAATGACAAGCTAAGCTTATGAAGCCTATTTGTATCTCTTACATTTAATGGCTTTATCCCATATCATAATCTCGAGGTATTTTTCCGAAGCGGTAGATTTTTCAATCCCCGTAAAATTTTTACATAGCTTACCACATATTAAATTCGATGGAAAGGGTACAATAACCATCCTTAATTACATGATTGAATTTGTTCAATTTTATTTTTCAAGTGGTGTTTATTTCAAAGAAATCCCCACATGGTTGTTTACCCTTACATTGGATGGTCGTGCAAGGGAATGGTGCTATTCTCTACCCACTACTTCTATTTCATCTTTCACGCAATTAGTTAATGAACTTTGGCGCATTTTCGAAAAATATGAATATTAAGATATCCTCAATGAAATCGATCAACTTAGAATGGAACTGAATGAATCTCTTGATCATTTTGTTGATTGATTCCTTCATCTTTCTTGTGAATTTCTAAACGAGGATGTGGATTGAAAATTCTTGGATGAGAATTTTCGTTTCTTCCTCTGGATGTCAAGAAAACATTTTGAATATGTTTCATTATGTCCTCCTGATCCAAAAGAGTTTCAGTATCTGGAGGAAGAATCAGACCTACCTTTTGTTCCATGTCCTCCTCCTTTTGATGTTTCACGTTTCGAACCTCAATCAATCATTCAATTGGAAGATTAGTTCATTGATGAAGAATTTATTTTTCTTTCACATATTTCCCCTAATGGTGATTCATTTAACCTTATCAATCAATTATATTCTATTATTTATATTCCACCAGTCGAAATTTCACCCATTAATCAAATTGAACCCTTTGCTGATCATGACTTGATGATTTCCTTTTCTTTGAATTGTAAAATGATGATTGTTCAAGTAATATGGATGAATCCTTGTTCTTACATGAATATCTATATTTCTAGCAATTTCAAATGGAGTCTGATATGATCATCGAAGATTTTATTTCAGTTATACCTCATTTTGATCAAGCAAATGACATGATTATCTTTGAATATTTTAGCAGTAATCTTGAAAATCTTTCTTCTTTTGAATCTCATGATTTAAATAATGAATCTTGTTTTGATAAGTCACTGACCATGTTTTATCATAACTCAAAGATAATTCAGGTGAGTAGGACATTTCGTCCCATGCTGGTGGTTATTTCAGGTTCTTGTCACCACGACGACATTTGTGATCTCGTCCAGTTCATGTTTCTTTGGTACAATTTCATTGTTAATGTCAGCACATGGGATGTTGACTCTCTCGTGAGGGATTCTTATTTTCTTCACATAAAATTATTCAACCCCCAAGGGAGGAAATTTAATTTGACTAATGAACACCCATTGTTGCATCCTGCCTCAAGAAAATCTCTAATCTGTAATGTGGAAGAAGGGAAGAATCTTAACGAATATTTTTCATCATCCATCAAAGAATCTCACGTGTAGGAAAACTTGGATTGTGTTCAAACTGTTAGCATCGCTTATGAAATGGATTTGTCTTTGTTCAGTTTTTCCTGTCTATTTTTCCCTAATGGTTGTTTCCATGATCTTATTGTGGACACATTAGAAGATTATTTTTAGTCTAGACCCATGTCTCTTGGCTTGCACGTGAATGTGCTTCTTCAAGTCTTGTATGGTCAAAGAAGGTAGTTTCTGTTGTTGTCGAGTCTATTGTATGAAAGAAAAGTTGAGTGTAATACATCGTTGTGGTTGCACTTCCTATTTCAATTGGTCAATTCAGATATTTTCACAATTTCTCTTGTTCTTTGCATTGTTGTTTGTTTTGGTTCTACGCGATCACATGCTTCAATCCAAAGCTTGGGAGCATATTCTATGGCTGCATTGGAAATTCCACTTTACATGACCTGATCCTGTCTTGTTTATGTTAGGATAGGACATGTTGCATGTAGTTAGATGTACTGTATTCTTATTGTGTGTTTTCATCTTTTAGGTTTCGATTATTTTGCTTTTATTTGTCTTCGAATAAAGTCAATTTTGAGCTTCAAGATGACATGGCTAATATTTTGTGAATGTAAAGTTGTAATAACACGCAACCCTTGGCTTATCCATTACCCTCGTCCTTGATTTGGCTTATCACTTTCAAGTAGATGATTTTACAATGGAAGATACGATCCTTCAACCAAGAAGTTACAAGCAAACCATGAGGCCTACATCTATTTAGAATTCTCATTCCTGCACTCAATCTTGTTTATGAATAGTGTTTTTTTCCTTATTTACCAGTGTAGAGTAAGATAAGGAGAAAAAATTTAGCAAGCAAAGCATTAGAAGTCTAAAACTTGTCTCTGAAGGAACGACGTCTTCTACTCTCAATAAGTCAAGATCCTTCTTCCAGTCGTGAAAATAATAAGTGCCTATGCAGATTCCTATGATAATAATAATAATAAAGGTTGAAAGAAGATAAAGGCTTCATGCATGAGGAGGTGAAGCAAGCGACTTCATCGGGGTACTATCTAGGATCGTAGGTAGCGAAACAAAATTTGTGCTCTGAAGCGACTTCGACAAGGTATTGTATAGGCCTATTGGCAGTGGAGCAATGACAGAGATGCAAAACTCGCACTCTGATTGTCTTTAATTTTCCATACTTTATTACCCTTACATCGATAGGATAATGATACAACTTGTTATATGTTGTGTTATGTCGAGTAATGGAACAGGGAAGACTATATCTCTAACTTGGTAAGAATGGGGAGCTAAAGTAACCCACTGGCTGAATCAACACTTTCTAGTGAAATGAGACTTTGTGCTTACAATAAAACCATTTGGTGAAGACATGTGTTTGAGTTGATTAGGACACTTCAAGCCAAAGATAAGTCAGGTGAGTAGGAAACTTTAGCCCATGATGATGCTTAATTCAGGTTCCTGTCAACATGACGACATTTGTGATCTCGGTTAGTTCATGTTTCTTTTGTACAATTTCATCATTAATGTCATCACATGGGATGTTGACTATATCCTGAGGAATTTTTATTTTCTTCACGTAAAATTATTCAATCCCCAGGGGTGGAAATTTAATTTGATTATTGAACTCCCACTGTTGCATCTCGCCTCAAGCAAATCTCTAATATGTAATGTGGAAAAAGGGAAGAATCTTAATGAATATTTTTCATCATCCATCAAAGAATATCACATGCACGACAACTTTATATATATATATATATATATATATATATATATATATATATATATTCTTTCTTTCTTTTGACTTGTGTATTATTTTTGTTTTATTTTATTTATTTTCCATTAATTATTTTTGTTTATGAAATGATCTTGTCTCGATTAGTGTCTTGACTCCTTTTTATAATTTTTGACTTCCCTCCTTGTTTGGAGTTTGACTTTTTTTTATTCTGTTTAATTTTGTTTTTTTCTTCGATTATTTCCCAGTTTTATAATTTTTTAATAATATTTTATTTTAATAAATTCATTTAAATATTATTTTGTCAAATTTAGCCATTTAATATAGTCGTAAATTAATAATATTTGTTTTTAATCTATTAATAAATTAATATCATAATTTAAATATTATTGTTCAAATATAGTCGTTACTTGAAATTATGGTCTCTACATTGCTCTCTATTTAAGCATTTGCAATGGTTTTCCTCTTCATCTGGTCGTGATGATGAGCCACACTTGTTGGTTCGAAACACGTCCATCAAACATTTCACTTATGTGATTTCTACCGAAATAATTTTCTTAACTTGCATTTTGTTCAACTTGTTAACATTTCTCATGACATGGATTTGCCTTTGTTCAGTCTTTCCTGTCTATTTTTCCCTAAAGGTTGTTTCCATGATCCTAATGTAGACACATTAGAAGATTATTTTCAGTCTAGACCCATGTCTCTTGGCTTGCACGTGCATGTGCACCATCAAGTCTTGTATGGTCATAGACCAAGTAGTTTCTGTTGTTGTGGAGTCTATTGGTTGAAAGAGCAGTTTAATTGAGTGTAATACACCATTGTGGTTGCACTACCTATTTCCATTGGTCAGTGTAGATATTAGCATGGTTTCTCTTGTTCATTGCATTGTTGTTTGCTTTGATTCTACAAGATCACATGCTTCGGTCCAAAGGTCAGGTGAAGCTTCTATGGCTGCATTAGAAATTCCACTTTATATGACCTGACCCTGTCTTGTTTAGGTTAGGATAGGATAAGTTGCATGTAGTTAGATGCACTACATTCTTGTTGTGCGTTTTCATCTTTCACGTTTTGATTCTTTTGCTCTATTTGTCTTCAAATAAAGTCGGTTTTGAGCTTCGAGATGACGTGGATAATATTTTGTGAATGGCAAGTTGTAGTAACATGCAACCCTTGGCTTATCCATTACCCTCTTGATTTGGTTTATCACTTTTGATTCGATGACTTTATAATGGAAAATACGATCCTTCATTCAGGAAGTTGTAAGTAAACCATGCGGCCTGCATCTATTTAGGATTCTCATTCCTACACTCTATCCTGTTTACATAATGTGTTCTTGCTTATCTATCTGTGTAGACTACGATAAGGAGAAATCTTTTAGCGAGAAAAGCATTAGAGATATAAAACATATCTCTAAAGGAACAACCTCTTTTGCTCTCAATAAGTCAGGATCCCTCTTTTGCTTGTGAAAATAATAAGTGCCTATGCATAGTCCTATTAAAAAGAAATAATAATAATAATAATAAAGGGTGAACGACGATGAAGCCTTCCTGTGCAAGGAGGTTAAGCAAACGAATTTTCCAGGGTACTATCCAGGCTCGTTGGAAGCGAAGCAACATTTGTGCTCCTAAAGCGACTTTGTCAGGGTACTGTCTAGGAATATTTGGCAGCAGAGTAATTCCAGAGATACAAAACTCGCACTCTGATAGTTTTTAATTTACCATACTTTACTACCCTTACTTATATTGACCAGATAATTATACAACTTGTTATTACATCGAGTAATGGAACGAAGACTACAATATCTCTAACTGGGTAAGAATGGGGAGCTACAGTAACCCATTGACTGAATCAACACTTTCTGGTGAAATGAGACTTTTTGCTTACAATAAACCATTTCAAAGAAGTTGGGGTTCTCCCAATTTGGTGCCAAGTGTTTTCGCTATGACAACGACCCTCCAATTTTTTTTCCAATGTCAATTTTAGAGCCTTTGTCAACTTTCATTTCAATCCTTCTTGTGTCGTCATGTTGTTTTAATTGTTATTTATATGTTTTCTCCTAGTGTTGCATCCTCCTAAGTCATGGTTTCCTAAGTATCATCACTTAACCATTAGAAGTGCTCAAGTTATTTATTTCATGGTTAGGAAAACTCATCACTTATCTTGACTTAGAAACTTGCCTTCTTGCCATGCGCACACTCGAAAAACACTCAAAAGCACAAAAAAAGCAAACAAAAGCGAGAAAAGTCCTCACAAAGGAAAAAACACACTCCAAGTTGGAGAAGACATGCGTTTCAGTTGAGCACACTTCTTTGGGTTGAAGAAGTACGCCTTCCTTGGGCACACTCCTTCATGCTGAGCAAGTGCGCCCACCTTGAGTGCACTCTTTCATGTTAAAGACATGCGCTCTTCCTAGGTGCATGCATGAGCATCTTGTTGCATGTGGGCACACTCCTAGAAAATAGGAGCCCGCTTAACTTCTCTTAATAACCCTTTCATGCGATGAAAAGTGGTGATCATGCATGGATCAATTTTGCATGTAAACTCTTTTAAATCGACCAGGTTAGTCATTCTCAAATGATTTGGGTGCATAGTTTTGGATTAAGAAACTATTCATTAACCAGCACTACACCAATAAGAACTGCACCCTCTCTTGAGTGCATGAGCACACCATGTAGAATAGAAGCACTTTCCTTTGTCCCTTCAGCATGTGCCAGTGCACCCTCCTTTCCTTTGAGTGCATGAGTTCACCCTGAAGGCTCGAAGGCTTGACAACCCATTCCTTCGTCCCTTCAAAGTGTGTCAGTGTGCCCTCCCTCTCTTCTTCAGTGCATGAGTGCATCATGAAGGCCTGAAGGCCCAACAACCCACTCCATTCCTTCGGAGTGAACTAGTGTTCCCTTGTTGGATTTTTCCTCTTGCTTGAGTGCATGAACACACTATAAAGCCCTGAATGACCCCTTACACTCCTTCATGCTTTGAAAGTGTACCCTCCTAGTTTGCATGCCTATTTTCTCATGCATGCAAGTTATTTTGTGTTTATGTTCATATATTTTCATGTCCAATTACATGTGATGGCTCTTTGTACATGATTTAAAAGTATTGATGCATAAGTAGGTTGCTTTAAGCTAATCTTGTCATTATGGATGTGTTGCCAAAAATAGGAGTTTGTGCTACAAGTATTGTCCCCTAATCTTCATCTGTTGGAACCATGCCTCCCTATAAAGTGTTGGAAATACTGAGAGGGGGGTGAATTAGTATTCCTTAGCAATTAGCACTTTTAAATATTTTCATAGTATTAGTTAATTTCCAATTATTATGAATGTTTATGCATTAATAACAGTAAATAAAACAACATAATAGGCACAAGAATTTTAGGTGGAAAACCCCCTTTGGGTCCAAAACCACCGAATTCTTTTCTAACAAATTATTTAATCTTCAGTAATCAATTGAATGGATGCCCTAACACCCTAGATCAACCTACCAACATGAAATGTTCACAGGATCAAACCTATAGGCGACTTCATGCACCAGCCTAGCACCTCCCTGCCACCCTATAATGACTGAAATGAGACAAGAGTGCGGATTCTTGTACCAGGGACAATGATCCATGATACAATATGATTTACAATGATTATGAACAAATACCCAATCGCACTATGACCTGCAACCCAACCATGACATCATCCCAACAAAGACTATTATACCTCTCAATAATTCCTTTTTGACTTTAGGCAGATTGACTCTTTTACAATAATGACTCTTCCAATGATGACACTTTTGCAAATGACTCTTTTACAACTTTACAATGATGACTCTTGGCCTTTACACTTCTTCACAATATACGGATGGTTTTCATGTCTTCAAAGGATGTCCCGCTGCAATGGTTCCTTTGATTTGATACTTCTGCGCTTGAATTCTTTCTTGAAGTTGTACTTGAATCTTCTTCTACCTGCATGCAAAATTTTCCCTGCGAAACCAATCCCAAAACAAAACAAAATACCCTTCAACTTACCTCTGCCTACAAAACACATGTAAGTGCATAATAATGAATAAATACAAATTAAAAATTACAATGCGTACTTGAAGTGTGCTTGTCACTTTTGTTGTTGACTTGTTGCAATAGTAGACAAAGACTCCCAATCTTGATATAGGCCTAGACTCTATGCAATACTATATCCAAAACTGACCTAAATATATATACAATAAAAACTGATGACAGACCCTAGACTTGTGATGGACCAAGTTCTAAGTACAACAACAAAGACCATTCTATCAATTATGAACTTACAACATCATATATATTTATAAGACTTGGTGTAGCATCAAGAATATGTAGCATCAAATGTGTAGTATCAAGAATAAGACATCTGAAATGTGGTATCAAAACTAACTGTGACATATAGAGACATAGAGATATAACCAAGACCTTGTATGTACTTACGTTGTCCTAAAAAAACATATATCATAGATGATACTCATATTTCAAATATAAACATTAATCATACATACTTTGTTGTAGGAGACTTACCCTTGACTATTGATGTGTGGTCCTTACTACAGTGATCCTTGAATGCATGCTTTTTCTTTCCTTCTAGTAGCTCAATATTGAATATGTTGTATCTATTTAATTTCAGATCTCTAGGGTTTGAAATTTTGTCTTGTGGTATCCCTCTAAGTTCTCTTTCCAACTCCACAGGTATGATCAAGATTGGATTCTTCAACAAAGAGTTACGCCCAATCTCCCACGATGACCTGATTATAGACTAGTTCAGTAGAGCGAACTTGTACGAAGTGCCACGTGTCACTGTTGCTACCTTCGACCCTGAAAACCATACTCAACAAACTATCGTCCATCCTCTTTTTGTAACTATTTACGAAATTTGAATCCAATCCTCAGAGAGAAATTTATGACGATTTTCCCAATGTCACCTGTTTTACATGGAATTCAGGAGCCTGCAAAAACCATAACTTCCTCATATCGTATCTCCGCAAATATAGAGAACCAAAATCTTAAATTTGGTCATGAGGTTCATCTAGACATTGGCTCAAATGGGTTTTAATTTCAGCTTCACAACAAAAACATTATAGCGAAAATTTCACGATGACCTTTTTGAAGCCACAAAATCCTTACTAGAGGAGGATATGAGGGTCATTATTTATATGAATGTCTTGAGTTGAGAGGGAATTTAAAAGAAGGCACAGGAAGTGATGAAACTCTTGAAGGTAGCAAACAGATGAGTCAATCATCTTCAGCAGTGGGCTTCCAAGTATCAAGATGCTCTACAACATTTGGAGAAGAAAGACAATATTTTCACAGGGATGGATAGAGATCAGTTGAGACTGCACCAACAAAACTACATGCGTCCTAGAGAACAATCAACTAGTACTGTTGTTGCTTATAATCAACTACAAAATGGTTTTGAGTCTCTAACATAGAATAATGGGATGCCTTTGATAAGTACACTTGAAGCAATCAGAGGTAGAGATATCATCTTTCTAGAGATTAGGCAATACATTAAACAAATCAAGCAGGAAACAGAACAGGAAGGCTTGGTAACCAAGGAAATTATTCTATAGTACGCCATTGCACCGGTGAAAGATCATATGAAACTTTCATGGTTGTAGAATAATGTGCAGTCAAAATCCAAGAACGTATTGAAGGAAGCACTGGAGGTGAAGATGCGCTACATTGGGGACTTGCTATTTCGTGTCAAATCCATCTCCACAGAGTTCAGAGCTTGACACACTTACATTACAACTGAGCTCCATGAGGAAACAAATGACTTGTCAATTTGATGAGTCTTTGTCCCATTATCAATTTCTTCTTATATAGTCGTTGTCTCATATGTAATTTGTCTTATTTAATAAATGATTTGTAATGAACTCCAAAGGACACGTGGAATGTGAATAACCACACATTGGAATGTAATGAGTCATGTATAGAATATGAATAGTCATAGAAATCAAAGAGTCACAAGGAAGTTCAAAGGTCATTGTTACTTGTTATAAATAGCTCCTCATAACTTAAGAAAATGGCTTGGATTCTAGAGGTTTTGCCTTGGCTACCCTTGTAATACATAGGAAACAAATCATTCTTTGGAGAAGCAAGTTGTGGCTTCATGTTCCACTATTGGATAAAATGTATCATCTATGTAATGGCGTACTTGGGATCTTGCACTCTTAATCAAAATCTCAATGAGCCAAGATTTCTTCATAAATGTATCATAAATATAGTAGGACTATTCTTGTTATGTTTATGTTATATGTCATTTTAATCACATACTAAGTTAATTAAATAATTCGTTGCTTAGCTATGATTATTTTAATAAGTTTTGTTATGCTTTAATGATTGTTGTTTATTATGTGGACTAATATATAGGAATTCAACAAGCCTTTATCTTTTTTCCTGGGTCCCCCTTTAGGAAAATACTATTACTTTTCTAATTGGTGGCTCATTTTCCCTACCAGTCGTGGAAGTATCCCGCGTACACCTTACATTGGGTGTCTCATAAATCTCACATTCTTGTTGCCCCAAAGAGGTGTTGTGTTCTCGTGTTTGAATAGGTGATGGATATTGATATTCTTGTTTTTTCCATTAGATTTCATTTTTATTTTTATTGTATTTATTTATTTATTCTATGTGGCTCATGAACCTTGGAGATTGGTGACTGCTACATCCACGAAATATTTGTACTAGGCAAATCCACATAAAGGGATCACTTCTTGCTAGCTCAACCACAAATTCTAACCCTAAGAGAGTTGATATAATTCAACCCGTGACCTATTGAGCGAAAATGTGATTTAATGACAGGGAATCGACCAATTGATCTAATCGTAGAGGCTATATCATTTTTATTGAATTTCATTGCTAACAATTAAATTTATCCTAAGATTAATATTCTTTGCCATTGAGGAACTAATACACTATGTGAAAGTAAGCAACTAGGGTCTCCCCACTTATTTGTTTTGGTTTTGTTGGTAAATGAGTCTGAGGGTTCTAAACTACTTTGGAATGAGACATTATTATCTCAAGGTCATGATATTTCTCCACAAAAAGAACAAAAGTTAAAGACGCCACATAGAGAGGGTTGCTCCCAAGGAAAATTGAAAGTTGTAGGATGGATTAAGCTAAGGTGGGGGCATTTTCCAGAAGGACCAAGCCAACTCCCTAGACAAGAACCAAATATAGTGACTTAGACTATAAAATTCCTCAAATTTCTTTTATTTTTCTATAATTAGAGTAGGGATTTTCTTGCTAGTTTTTACTATCATATCAATTTACAACAAGTTATTTGTTGGGGGAGCTAATTAAATGACTAGATATAAACCCCAAAACAAGTTATTATGTCTTGCATTTTATACTTGTATATATCCTTCTAGTTATATATTACTAAGTTAAAATGGATTTATGTTTGTTGGACTTATATTTTCAACCACCCGAAACAAGTTCTACAGGCCTAGAAGTGTCTTACACTAGAACTTGTAATTTTTCAGGTCTATATCAATTTATAAGCAATATTTTCATGTTAGAGTTGAATTAATTGTATTTTCCAACCATTTAAACTATAAAATAATATTCTAAATTTTTTTGGGTTAATTAACATATCATAGAAATCTAAAAATCATTTTTTTTCAATCTATATTCATTATAGAAGAGCCCTCAAATCCTCTACAATCACCCTCTAGACATTCCATATCTTGGGGTAACTCCTAGAGGTGTTATTCACATAGTATATTGGTTGATTGAACAAAATAGGCTGTTGTCCTTGTGTTTTTATGTAGGTTTTATAGGTTATCCTTTAGGACAACAAGAAATTTTAACTTATAATTCCTTCACCATACTTGAAAGTCGATAAATAATCACATATTTGGTTAGAGTAACTTCAATGGATTAAAATCCATAGGTTACATGGTATATCATTGAATTAATTTAGGTACTAATATCTACTGTTATATTTTTTTCTCTATTTTAGACTAAGAACACCTCCACCCGAATGACCGCATTTGAGGAATTGGACATAAACTGAAGTTGCTAGTGGATATTTAGGGAGTCCTCTCATGGTTGTTTAGTGGGTGTTGGGCCTAAATAATGAGGGATTGGACCAAGGTGATTGTGTGTCCATGCCTTGTATGTGCTCATCTAGCAAGGTTTTCAGGACCTTAAGGACCTTGCTAAAAGGATTCGTAACACGGATTCAACCCCAAAGATGAGTAGCATTTTCGATATTTCAATATATCTTCAAATAATCAATGTTTTTAAGTGATAGTAGTATCATCGAAAATATATTTGAGAGTACTAATACTTCCAACCTATATCCATACTTCATTTGCAAAATTTTAGGCTTGTGGGTGGCCCTCAAGTGGGCCCTAGCTTATTGGAATATGCATTTTTCTACAAAGATATAGGTTTGAAAATCCATAACAACAAACAAAAATTCACTTCTAGCCACATACAAGGACATAATCAAGGTTAATCATCTCCATGTTGCTAAGGGTTGTGTCACGCTCAATATTGTGCTTCTTCCAAGGTATTTTTCATCAACTTTATTGAGTGTTCTTATTTTTTGTCTACATTTGCTTACACTTGAATATCATTTTTATATTTGAAATAATTTAAACTAACTCCTAGACACCATCACAGAATAAATATGTATAGGCACTAGTCTACTGATCTTGTTATGGAGTGTTTGTTTGTGTAGAGAAGCCTCCTGTGGCATTTTAGGACTTGGCCTATATAGTGAGGACTTGCAACGAGGTGACAATGGAAATTTGTCCTTAGTAGTGATCCAATATCATCCTATCAAACCTTTGCAAGAGTATTAATTCAGACAGTAACAAGTCTTATCTTGTAAACACTAATAAGAGTTCTAGTGGAGAACCTTCTCTTGATTTTGTCCTAAAAACTTGCTAAAGAAAATAGGAGGATCTTCTAGGGTTAGTAGCGACAACCCTAGCTATCAACCTATAAGAGGCTCTCCTAAGGCTAATAGTGGACAACCTTAGGTATCATCCTATTAGTTCTTGGACACTCCCTATAGAAAAAATCTAACCTCACACAAACAAGAATGCCCAAGGAAAATACTAAGTGAGACACCAAATATCACTTGGATGAATCACTCCTCACTTCAAGATTAGAAAAACAAAGCCAAGGGGTTGGTCCCTTGGGCTTATCCTAAGTTTTTTCATTGTGGTTGGTAACATGGAGAAGCAAGAACTAAGGAAAGCTAACTCACAACCAACGAATTATTCCTAGAGATTAACCTTTTTCTTGCAATGCTAGCCCAAATAAACCCAAATTGGACAAATCGATAATATTTGGAGCAAGGTAAAGAAAACCTCAATAGCGAGGTTTAGTGATCACATGATTTGATTTTAACATTTTCATATGAGTATAAGTGGCTTGGTTATTGCAATGTGAAATCTCTAATTAAATGAAAGAAGCATGCTCATGTATAAGTAAATTTTTTATACCAAATGTGATCACATGTCATAAAAAATATGCCAAACACCATACACTATGAAAGAGCATTGCATTGTTTACTTTAAAGGTGCATGTATATGAAATTATTCTTAACTTTATTCCTATGAATTGAAAAGTGAAATGTTGCTTGTTAAAATTAACAATTGAGACATAAATTGTTTATTTAATTGTATTTGTTGTAAGTGTAACAGCCCATGGTCATCATGCTTGAATCTTCACACTAATTATATTTGTTGTTAGAAACTAAGAGTGATTTACACAAAAATTAATTATCTTCATGCACCCTGTGTTCAAGATCATTTATAACATATTATGCTTAGATAAAATTGAAATTGCAAATCTAAACATGAAACCAACCAATAAATTTATAAATAAAGTGCTAGAAATTAAAGAAAATTAAGTCCAAAAATTCCACATTGTGAACATTATTTATCAAGGATTTTTATGTTGGTTTTAGCCTCAATTTTTTAGGAAATATTCACCTATTATCAATTTGTTATGTATATGGGTAGCAAGGAAAATACTAAAGAAATTATAATTTTGATTATAGAATTTAAATGAAACTTAATTGCAAAAAGTTTAAAATTAAACCAGCAAGCTAAGAACCATTGTAGAATTTTAAAGTAGAAAATTAACAAGCTAAAATGTATAAGAAAATTGCATGTTCCACTAGAATTTGATCAAGCTGTAACCATTTAGTTTAACCATTCATTTCAATCTTCAAAATATTAGTTGAAGCAAAATATAAATGATCTATAAAAAAAACTGAGCAATGAGTTCATTAGATCATCTAAATTCCATTCCAAGCTAATGTAAAAATGGTAAATAAGTAAAATCTGTACACATGAGGGACGATAAATCGAGATGTAAAGGTCAAAGAAATAAATAAAAGAGTGGATGAGGTCAAAAGGAGTGGAGCGCCACTAACTACAATCCATGTTTTAATCAAATTTATATGTTCAATACAAATGGCATATAACTAAAAGTTGTATACAAGGGAAGATATAGTCTAAGATAAAGATAAATCAAGATGTAAATGTCAAAAAAATATATAAAAGAGTGGATGAGGTCGAAAGGAGTGGAGCGCATGATCTTGAGCGACCAAGAAGAGGTCAAAGAGGGGCGAGGTCCACAAAAATGGATCATATATATAGGACAAAATCAAATTAGTCTAAGAGAGAGAAAGTCATAGTAAAATGATAAGTAGATGAGAGAGAAAAAAGGTAGAGTGTTTGATTAAATGAGGTCATTCATATGAGAGGAGAGAGAAAAATATGGTCAAATGATTGTGTGATGAGGTGGCACATGGAGGAAAGAGATAGAGCACTCTAGCAAAAGGGGGAAAGAGTCAAAAGGGTGAAGCACTCTAGGAATGGAGGACTAAAATAATAATTGAAAGTGTGAACCAAGTCATATAGGCCTAGCACTACCTCTCAAGTACTCAAAGCAAGTAACACATCATGTTGAGTCGAATGTATGGGCAACCAAATACCCCCTTCTATAAGATTTGGAAAATTGTAGAAAACTACAATATCTCTCTCAGGTGTAAAAAAAAACATCAAACAAGGTACCTGCTTCATACATGTAATATACAATATACAATAATTATAATGATTCCGAGTGTACATAAGTGTTGACGTAGACCTCTGGTGATGATGCGGCAACCAAGTCACCATCCATGTTTGCATGACAAGGCCCCAATTCATGGTCATCCATCCTAAGAAACTTTGATATATATCCCAATGTAGTCAAATATGATTGTATGTAGATACATAGATTCCAAAGCATGTTCATGAATCACCAAGAACTATAAATGTACCCCAAGGCATGGTACATGTATCTCAATGCATATCTCCAACCCTATAATAGCACATGCAACTCCAACTATTATTTACTTATTAGCATCAATTATATATAATAACACAACTACCTTAGTCGATGTTACCTACTTTTTAAAAATTAACCAAGTGAGACAACCTTACTCCTCTAACATGTATCTTTGGGCTAGGGCATAAGGTATTTCCCATGTACTCTTGGCTAAACTAGGCAAATGATTGTTAGTTTTTGTAGCATCAAATAGGTGTTCTACTCTCGACTTTGGTCAGAGAGGATAAAGAACACACGATCTCCAAAACCCAGAAAAAGTTTCAGGAGAAAACACCTAGATATGGCTCAATTAAGTTAATCAGTCAATAATTAAATATTTCTTAATTCTAACATAGGAAAAGTGATTAATTAACATGATATAATTGAGAAAGGTGAGGTTTCTCTAGAAATTTACATGGATCAATTTAGAGATGATCTTAGTTGTTGACGGGGATTTAATCATGGCCATTGGTGAGCCAATGAGAGATTATAAGGATAGGTTGATGGGGTTGGAGATATATACACCAAAGTAGTGAGTTTCCTTGGAAGATCAAGCTACCCAGTTGCAGAAGTCGAGCAGGGACAAGAGTTCTAGCAAGAAGGAATTAGAGGTGTGAGGGAGATCAGTGGCAGGATTCCATAAGAGTTTTCCAGTGCTAGAAGAGTTAGTTGAGGAAGATCGAAGTTATCCACAAGAGGTTGCGCAGAGCCTGAAGAGGCAGTTGGATTTATCCATAGAGGAAATTGATTCAATTGTTGGAGGTCGATACTTTTACTAGGAGGCGAAGAGAATATCTTCTAGAGGGAACAACATGCAAGAGGTCATCATCAAAGGAAAATTTTGGGTAGTGTGAGTTTGGCATGTGCAGAGGCCTGCACAAGGGTTTCCAGAGACAATTTGTGGCTCGTTCTATTGCAGGATTGGTTGTGGAGGAAGGGAATACTCCCTCAATAATTTTTCCAGTATTTCTCTCATAAAAGATTGCCATTTTGGCATACATTTGGTTGTACTCATATTTTTTGTGGAATAATTAATAGTAAAACCCTCATCTTCTGAACTGGTTTTCCCACATTGTGTTTTTCCGAGGACATTTGTCCAAAAATAATGATGTCAATTTGATTTTGTGTGTGTGTTCTATTTTCTTAGGTCTAAAATTTTATTTTCCGCAGTGTTTTATTTGTGAAGAATTGCGGTGTGCTTTATTTGTTGTTTTCCCTACCAAATAAACTACATAATTAATCATGTAGAGAATAAATTTCTAGTTGTTGTAATTTCAAGGATTTTTCACATGGTATCAGAGCATTAATGATCGGATTAAAGTATTAATAGTCCATAGGGAGTATGCAACACAATTTCTCGAGATTTCAACATATCCAACCAGCGAATGTGAACTATTGGGAAGAGGGTTAGATTTCTAGGAGAAGGATGCCATGAAAGATCGAAATTGTACTAGAAATGGTGTTGCTGGGAAGCAGTTCCAGTGAGCAGATTGACAATTTTGTTAAGAAGATCTAGGCATAGTTGATTTGCAATAAGGTTTTGTAGTAACAAATCAGCATTAGGTGGAAGAGAAAAGCACACACAAAGGAATTTCCATAATTTTTCAGAGGGTTTCCAGATCTAGTTTCTAGGAGGAGATTCGTGATTTCCAGTTGCAGTAGGCCATAACAATTTTATAGTCAACTAGTGTGAGATTCAGGAGAAGCAGATTGTGTAGCATCCAAAGAAGGACATCTAAAAGGTTGAGCAAGTTGTCCAATTGGAGTAGCAAGCAATGTGAGTGTCAGAGGACTTATGGAGGAAGATAGTAGCATATCTACATAATCCAAAAGAGTGTGAGTAGCAGATGGAAGGTCAAGCAAGAAAAATTGAGTTTTGCAAATTTTGCAGCTTTCTATAGATGGTTGTATGAGATTTTAAGAGCATTCCATGTGAGTTAATCCAAAATGAAAATCTGGGTAGAAGATCAACTTCCAGTTGCCAAAGACAGATGCTAGTGGAAGTGCGAGTTGCAAAGCAAATAAGGGTCCCAGACAAGGACCGAGCTCAAAAGGAGATAGTGGGGCACCAGATCCAAGAGGAGGAGTATGAGACTCTAGTGTGTCGAATGGAAAGGGTTTGTGGGAGAGTAGTAGAAGGTCTAGTCTAGATCCACTTGTACATTCTTCCTCTTGGATCATTACCTTCGATATGGGGGCCCATAATATTCAGTAGCAAAAGGATCAATGTTTAGCATAGCACAGTCAGATCTTGAGGGACAATTACAGGTCTAGCTACAATCAGATGTTGAGGGGCACAAAGTAGTTGTACTGTAGACAATTAGTCAATGGACAATGTAAGATTAGCTGCGGTCAGATATTTAGGAGACAGTTGCAATACAAGGACATAATTGATTCAAAGTTCTCAATTGCAATAGTTGTAGCAACATGAGATTAGTAGTAGTGACAGGTTGTCACAATTGTTAGACATTAATAGTGTGGACGGAGGATGTTATGGAGACAAAGTGAGAGAGAACACCTTCCTCACTTAGAGGGAGTGTTATTTTGTGTAGCACCAAATAGGTGCTCTAGTCTCGACTTTGGTAAGAGAGGCTAAGGAACATAGGATCTCCAGAACACATAAAATGTTTCAGGAGAAAACACCTAGAGATGGCTCAATTAAGTTAATTGGTCAATAATTAAATATTTCCTAAGTCTAACTTAGGAAAAGTGATTAACTAACAGGAATCTATTGAGAAAGGTGATATTTCTCTAGAAAATCACATGTGTTGACTTAGAGATAATCTTAATCGTCGATGGGGATTTAATCATGGTCGTTGGTGAGCCAATGGGAGATTATAAGAGGAGGTCGATGGGGTTGGAGATATACACACTAGAGTAGCGAGTTTCCTTGGCAGATCGAGCTACCTAATTGTAGAAGTCGAGTAGGGAGAAAAGGTTGAGCGAAAAGGAAACATATGTTAGAGGGAGATCAACAACAAGATTTCATAGGAGTTTTCCAATGCTTGACGAGTCAACTGAGGGAGGTCAAAGTTATCCACAGGAGGTTGCACAGGGGCTTGCACAAAGCCTCAAGGAGGCAGTTCGATTTAGCTAGAGAGCAAATCAATTCATTTGCTAGAGGTCAGGACTTTACTAGGAGGCTAAGTGAATCATTTCCAGAGGCCACAATACGTAGGATGCACTAGTACAAAATGGCTAATTAGTTACTATAAAAATGACTAAAATTTGCATATAAACGACCATTTTTTAGTCGATGACCAATAGTAGCTAATTTTCAGTATCTTATGACGCGACCAACTTTTAGTAATTTTTAGCTTGGTCATTAATTAGCTCTATCAATTTTATCGTCTAGTAGTATATTTAGTCATAAATTTGGTCATTAATTTAGTCATTGATTTAGTCATTAATTGATGCAATTAATGACCAAATATATAACAAAATATATTACTATATGATAACTCGAGAAAACCAATTAATGACCTGTTGATAGTCCTGGACCTGCCAACATGTCAAAGGGATCTCCTCGGTAAGAAGTCCCAATTAGACCTCAAACTGTTTGGTGTAGGAGTCCTAGCAATGGGTTGTAAGGTAATGCCTTGCCCGTGATGTTGCATAGACGCAAGTAAGATAACTTTGTCAGTAGCAATGGTGTGACTAATGCAGTGAGTCAAGGAATGTGTACGAGAGGTTTTAACACATCGAAGGGAGAAGGAGGTGAAGGTGAGTTCCAAGTTTGGAAGGGATCAGTCCCAACTCGGCTACTAACACACAACACAAAGGACATGCACAGCTTTCGACGGATCAGTCCACTCGGATGTGGCAATCACATCATACAATGCAAGATAACACGTGCAACACTCACAGATTATTCTGAGATGAGTGCGATGGTTGTTACAACAAGGTTCATGTCAAAGGTCTGTTTGATGTCTAGCATAGCAATTGACACGGACGGTGACAACATTAGCAACATATACAACACATTAACCAAAAGATTCATATAATTGCATGTGAATCGATTCATACACAAGTACATAAGTTAAACAACATATATCATTAAGGAAACCAAAGCAGTCCAACTACAATAACAACATATGCATGAAAATGTGATGGCTCTTATTATATAAAGAAGTGTAAGTCAAAATCATACAATACATCCATGTAAATCTGCTAGCCCCAACAGTGGAACGTTACAACCACATCTGCCTGCTCCTCCAAAGAGATGTACTAGCTCTGTGCAATGGAGAAGCCAAGGCGCGTTACAATACTGTCCAAGCGTTCTTCAAGATAGTCTTAGTAGAAGTTTTGTTGACCAAAAGCCCTTATAATGAGTTATGAGGGACTATTTATAGCAAAGGGTGGGGTGACCCTTGACATTCCCCTTTGTGACAGTTCAACTACCCTCATGACTCTTCACCTACTCTATGACTGTTACATCCAACCATTGACACTTGACTTACACTTGACATGACTCAACATTACAATGCACATGTACTCATGTGAGACAACATGGCTTGAGCAAGCCTTGCAAGACATCACTGACACTCGGTTCGCTGTGATGAGACCAACTCTTTGACATGTTTTTGATGGTGAAGGTGGTGAGCTAATTCCAAGCTTGGTCGTTCGTGATGCTATGCATGCAGCTCTTGGTGACATCTTGTTGAAGCGAACTCTTGCCTCTGTTGCAATCGGTGCATTGGTTTGGCCCCTTCATCCAACTCGTCTGCTAACATGTGCATGGTCTTCTTGGGTATGGTTGAACTAGCAACACACTGATGCATAGTGTTCGTGCTGATCTTTAAGTGTGTGCTGGTGGTCATGCGCATCAACTTGCCGAAGTACATGTTCAGCCCCAGTTGGACTTGCTTCTTGTCTTCTCCTTGGTGAGTGTGTTGAATGGGTTGGATTGTATGTGTGCGCTCAATGACATGCATGTTGTTGAATCCCTTGCATGAGATCAACAATAATGCTCACCATGTTTGCTCTGTCAGCTACTAGGATGGATCCCTAATTTGTACTGGCGCAGTTTCATCCATGAGTGCAAGTTGCGCCCATTGTTGTTCCTGTTCCTATTGCAACTCATTCGTTTGTCTGTGCAGCTTCATGTTCTTCCTGAGTTGCTGCTTCAGCACATGCAACTACTTCTTTGTTCCATCTTTTGCCTTCGCACGATCTTCATGTCACGTCGTCGCTTCATAGCTGGAGTCTCCAAAGTTTCTTTCATAATCAATGGACATGCTTGAGCTTGCAACCTTGTTCCGCCTCCGTGTTGTAAGCAACCCTCCTCTTGCATTCGTTGCATTTGGTATGTTGTCTTTAGTGGTTGTTCATGATGTTGCTCGCTATGATGTTGCTGCTGTCATATCTTGATGTCTTCATGGGTAGGCAAGTCCATAGATACTTGATCGACTGCATCACCAAGTGTGCTCTGAAAGGTGTCTTCGTCTCTGCTATCTTGGAAACCATTGTACCTGTACTGCTTAGAGGGAGATGAAAACCTATGATACCTAGGGACATGAAAACACTCATGGAAAGCAATATGTCAGTCGAAAATGAAACTCAACATGAGAACTGACTTGCAACATACCTGGGTGCATGATCATGAAGGTTGTGCAATTTTGGTCGAGAGATCGACTGCCAAGACTGCACAAGGCACAGTTTGAGCTGTTGGGAGACTGGCTGACTGCTGGAACTGTGCAATGCATAGTCTAGTCTGGCTGTTGACTACTGGGATTACGCAATGCATAATTCCAGCTGTGAAGGACTGATGGCCTAGGGACAGATTTGTACAATTTCTTGGGCCAAGCAGCCACTGTCCTCAAAAAATGTGCAAAATAGCCTTGGAGGCTAGTGCTAGGCAAGAATGCGCAAATATGGAGATGAAGGTGAGCCTTCCTTTCTCAGATTGCGTAATGTAGCCTTGGTGAAAGCAGAGCCCGGGCCAAGGTTGGCGTGACTCGCTGACAGGCAACTGAAAGCAAGTTAGTGAATGCATGGCGACACTATGTGATAGCAGATGTGATTAACAGTGCATGCAAAACATGAATGAAATATTCACCAAACATATCAACATGCATGTGGGTGAGGCAGTTCGCCGGTTGGGTGAACATCCATGCGAAACAGTTTCATGTATGTGACAACAGTGAGATATAACGAAAACTGAAACAGAGCTAGAACAAGCTAGTATATATGTAAACAACAGCAAGTGCTCAAAGAAATCAAGCAAACACTGCTTCCACAAGCGAAAACACAAAAAAGAGAGAAATGCAGCACAAGGCATGGAAAGCGGGCCTACCCCAAAACAACTGAGCTAAACGTGCCCACTGCTCCTAGATGTGACGTGGGATGTCAGAGCTGCAAAGTTGATGTGAGGAATGAGCTCTGTAGTGTCCGGTTGATGAGTTTTGATAACATCAAGGTTTTGATGCGGATGCGACGAATCTAGGGGAAGCGACACTTGGTGGGAGGTTTCGGAATTGCTCCTTGCATGTAACCTCCAACTGCTAAACATAGATCTCTGAAACAAGGGATGCCTTTGCATGCTTCCTTGAGAGAAGCATCCCATGCATGCAAGTTTTTTTTTGCTTAGTCCCGGAGGGAGCTAGTCAACTCAGTTGTACATGCAAGATACTGTTCGATTGCTGGAGAAAAATGCGCATTTTTGGCTGGGAACTGTGCTGGTTTCCCAAAAGATTTGCGCAATTTCTGGGCAGAGCAGCTGACTACTGCCCAAATTTTCACAAATTCTGGGCTGAGTAGCGTTGCTGGGGAAATTTGCGCAAATCCTGCTAGGAGTGTTGGTAGGTAGGATTGCGCAATCCTGGAGCCCAGTAGGCTGCCAGAGAGGATTGCACAATTTCTAAGGGGAGGTTGGTTTCCCTCCAGAAATGCGCAATTTTCAAGGTGAAGTTGCTCAACCTGTAGTCGGACCAAGTCCAAGTGAACAGTCTGTGAGGGGAATGGATCAAGCTGTGACCGACAAGCTGCCTTTGTGCAAGAAATACACTGAAGCTTGTGAACTTGACGAGGTGAGGCAAGCTGCTATGAAGGTTGGAAGGGAGGCTCCAAAACGAGGCTAAGGCAAAATTTTGGAGGGTGGTTGTAGCCGCTACAACACTTGGCGACACACTGGTAGAACTCCAGCTCTCTGAATGAACCTTGTTCATGGAAAGCAAGTCTAACACCTCTGGAAGTATTGTTTAGTTTTCATCTCATCTTAGTTTCACACTAACTTGATTGTAAGATGTAGCATCTGACAAACCCTTGGTCGATTGACACACATTCCAAGCCAAGGCAACACAATTTTTTCGATTGGGGTTGAGGGGTATATAGGTGCACAAGTAGTATAGTCATCAGAGTTTGAGTTTTATCTTTGTTGTTGCTCCACTGCTAGCAGGCCTGGACAGTGCCCCGGTGGAGTCACACAGGAACACAAGCATGGCTCCGCTGCTAGCGAGCCTAGTCAATACCCTGGTGAAGTAACTTGCATCACCTCCTTGCGCAGGAAGCGTTTCTCTTCTTTCTCTTCTTTCGCCTTATTCATTTTTCATTTTGAATTTTTGACTTTTCAATTTTTTTATTTTTCACTGTGCATAGCACTTATTCATTTCAAAGTCGGAAGAGGGATCCCAACTTATTGAGAGCAGAAGAGGTTGTTCTAGCAGAGAAGTAGTTTATTGTATCTCTAATGTGCATGTTAAGGCTTTCCCCCTACCTTACTCTACTTGATTGAACTGACAAGGGTTAACCCAAAAACAATCGATTAGAGAAGGTGACAAGTGTTGTGTTTACACCAAGGTTCACTTCGAACAGTACGCATTTTCTTTCGACATATCATGGACTAAAAGTAACAAACTCATCATACAGGGGCAAGATGATAGATAACCAAGTAGTGATAGTTGTACAAGCCCTCTTGTACTTTATCTAGCTGGCTTCAAGAGTCATACATGGTTTCATGCAAAACTAACCTATGAACGAAACAAGCGAATGAACTGACAATCAATAAAGCAAGGCAAGAGCAGAAAAAAAAATGAAAGCAAAGAAAGTAAATAAACAAGCTGTTAGTGTCAGTCTTTCTAGCCTTCCTCCGGTGATCAAATATGCTCTTACAAAGTGGTTTCAGAGTGTTAAGGTCAAATTTTGTCATTTCAAAGAGTTTACAAGCAAAATTTGGTCATTAGGCATTAGGTCTAGGGTTTGCTTTAACTCCTTCTAAAGTTGCCCAAATGTCAGCCTATGTCACTATTCCGCTGAGTCTATCATCAGTCAAAGGGTTTTCATCATCATGTCAAGTTCCATTGAGTCATTTTACATCTTGTTCATGCTTCAATTGTGCCTTGGCAAGTTCATTTCCCTCTCCTAGGGTTTTGAAGCCAATTTCTCTTGGACGATCAAATCATCAACAAAACTTGTATCCAGATGTTCATACACCTTCCCCTATCCTTAAAGTACCTTATCAAACACTTCCCATCCCTTAGATCCGCCAAATTCCTCATTTTTCCACAAACCCTAGTTTTTAGCTACAACTTGGCAATTTTCTAGGTTGGGCCTGTGTTTTGCCCTTTTGGACCCTTCCCCTCACTCAATCTCTGAGATTCCACTTTCCCCTACTTCTTAACATCCCTCCCTACTCCCCAAAATTTCCCCAAGAATTTAGAAG